>VNJY01000711.1:0-33965 GCA_008042715.1 Drosophila bocki
AGACAGACGGACAGACGGACATGGCTAGATCGACTCGGCTGTTGATGCTGATCAAGAATATATATACTTTATAGGGTCGGAAACGTCTCCTTCACTGCGTTGCCAACTTCTGACTGAAATTATAATACCCTGCAAGGGTATAAAAACAACACACGCTAAACACTTTATTTGAAAAATGCTTTAAAAAAGAGCTCCCCTACTATTTAATCCCTCTATAGTCACATAACTAAAGGATATTTCAAGAGGTTTTCTTTGTGTTACACCCAAAAAGAACTCAATTTAATTGAAGGTCCTGCCAAGGTGTTCAATCTTCTGTACTCATAAGAAGTTCATTAAATACAGAGCAAGAAAGGCAGCTGCACCTAATAATAATTCCTTGCCATCACAAACCACACCTCCCTCAATCTGGGCGGCTGCTGAATCACAAAGGATACCGAGGATCGGATGACGCAGAGGCTCGAGCAGCGAATTGCAGCAGGCGCTACGCCCCCTGGAAGACGCCCGGTTTTTTCCTAAGGATACGCAAGGCACGCGCTCAAGGACATGCGGGTAGTATTTGCACATGTCCTGCGACATAAGCGAAGCATGTTAATTGCTACATATGCGACACACACAGCAGCAAACACGCCTCCAAAAAGTGAACTAGAATCGCTGAGATGTTGTCGGAGATGTGGAATTAGGAGACCGAGGTCCTGGGGCAAGGAACAAGGCAACCCTCGAAGACGGCGGCGCTGATCCTTCCGGTGGCTCGCAGGACGACAGGAAGCAATGTGCGCAATCGAACAATTGTTCCAGCCACCAAGATCGAGATTCCATTCACTCCCTATTTCCCTCGGGCGGCAGCTGCCGGCGGAGAATCTTGCTCCTTGAAGTGGGCAGAAAAGGATAATCGAGCGACTTGTTTGCCAGTGCTTTGATTGTCATTATTACACGCTGAGAAATTATTTAATGCTTTTTAATAAAAAAAAAAGAAAGAATAAAGGACATGTGATATATTAATAAATAATTTAAATGATATTAAACAATAATAATTGCCACAAGACCCTTAAATATGGTAAAATAAATTTCTAAATTAATTTCTCTTAGTGTAAGATTCTCTCTAGCCTTGATCATCCGTCCCAAAAACCGGTTGCTCCTGCCGGGCGTTGTTCGTTTTTTTTTTTTCTTGTTCTGGCCTGACATTTGATTTCGCTTTCGGCGGAAGTGCTTTTTCTTTCTACGGTTGTTGACACGCGATCCTGCGTGGATCCAGCGATATACCGATCCTGCGTCGGTGTGCCGATCATCCTGTTTGAGTCCTGTTTTTCGTCCTGGCGCGTGTGCCGCGTTTCCGGTTAATTATATTCCGCAACCGAAAGCGAAAACGTACGAAATCAAATGCATATGTTTTCTGGCTCCTCGTATGCTCCCTCTCCTTACGATTTGAATTCCTTTTATTCCGGCGGCTGTCAGTCGAAGTCTCTCAGGTCCTGCCATTGTCCTTTCAGGAACAACTGCTCATTAATTGCTGGTTATGTGCGCTTTTCTGCCATCAACGCTGACGATAATCACGACCAGATTTGACGCTGACGACGATTTTGGCATTATAATTTGGCTCGTGCCAGCTTGCTTGTAATGCGAGTAGGCGACAGGATGTAGGTTCTTAAGAGGAGTTTGCCTAGGAAGGAACGGGATCTACATAGGTGACTTCAGTGGAGGAATTTTATGGAATACTTTAAAGGAGAAACAGTTTTAAAGTTTCTTTACATTTTTGTTTACTTATTTTAGAACTTTAAGTTTTTAAAAGAACTTTGATGATGACTTGGAATTTTAATAATATAATTTAAATATAAAATAAGTTATTATCCTTTCTTTTCAATTAAGAGGTTAACTAAGTAATAAAACTAGCTTAACTGAAAGGTAAAATATTTTAATACTATATTAATACTACTTTAACTCCCTATTTTTTCGCTATTTCCTAAAATCTCCACAACTGCCCTCAAACTTTTCACCAAGAAAAAATGCACACACATTCCGTAGTCCGATTATTTCAGGCTAATTGACCCGGCAGTCACTTCAGTGCTCAATGGGCTAACCGTTTCGACTCCACCTCTGGCCAGGACGAAGCCATGGCAACATGAGCAATAAAATTTAATATCCGCTTCGAGTGCAACCAGCAGCGGCGACCAGAAATACTTTGCATAATTCGCCTCCCCCGCAGGACACTCTACGTACGTACCGTATGTCGTTGTAATGGTCCTTTTCAGAGCGAAATAAAACCGTCGGAAGGCGTAGATAAATCACGTAGAAGGACAATGCCGAACAAGTGAGAAAACGCCCCCACAACCAAGGGGACACTTTCAATGGACGAAAACGAAAGGGCAGAGATAAAAAATCACCAGGACTGCAAATGGGTAAATTTTCACCATTTCCACGATAACTCTATTTAGGGCCAAGAGGGGGTGTCCTGTCTGCCCTATTCTAGCCAGTTCTGTTCTGGTTCAATTTGATTAATTCGTTAACAAACTGAAAGTAGCAACAGCGGCTACAACGAGCTAGTTGAGTAATTGTCGGGAGTCACGAGAGGAAATCCTCCATCCACCGAAAGACTCTGCTAAAAAAAACCCTACAGCTACCCCTATTCACAAAATCCAACCTCCACCCCTTTATTAGCTAAAAGCGCATGAAGATCGCAGCGGGTTGATAAGAAAGCGAAAAACTCTGAAGCGGGGCGAAAAACGAAACCAAATTGAGCACTTGAATGCCCCCAACTAGGATTCTGAAGGATACTTCGTCTGTGTGGCAGGGATGGGTTAAGTAACTCCTTGAAAGGTTAATCTCCATCGAACGATCTATCGATTAACCCAAAAAAATAAGCAAAACCGGCGACACAGTTTATACATTTTGTATTACAAACCAAAAAGATACTTTTTTATACAATCAGAGAGCTCTTTAAAAAATTGAAACAAATGCATGAGAAATATTTAAATACCCGCTGTCGGTCTCTCAATCAAAATACAGCGAGACAAACAACAAAGAGATTTCACAATTTTGTGAAATATTTCATTGTCGATTTTCGAATTCGCAACACAAGCAGCGCAAGTTCGTGGGTATAAAGCCAACTCATGTTTATGGGACTCTTTAGCGCAGTGGATAGCGCGTTGGACTTCTAATCCAAAGGTGGCAGGTTCGATTCCCGCAAGGGTCTGCATTTATAAGCCTTATTTTTAGTTCCACTCTTAGTAATATATGTATGTAAATGTCATGCATTAAATACAAGTGTATTTATTTGACCTATATTTGACTGTTAAAATGTTTAAATTTAAATATTTATTAACAAGAAAGGAAGCTAACTTCGGCACGCCGAAGTTTGTATACCCTTGCAGATTGGTTTTGATGTTTATATTATAGATTATAATACTGAAAAGACTCACAAAACAGAGTTTCATTACATTTTACCTATACTTATTATGTTTACAATTTGACAGTTACAGTTTTACATTCCCAGCTTTACATTTTCTCTACATTTACCGATCTTTTATATGGCAGCTGTATGATATAGTTGTCCGATTTTCAAAAAAATTTTACCAAAATTCTGAAATAATAAAATAAGCTCATTTCTAAAAGTAGATAAAAATATGTTGAAAAACAACGAAGTTATAATTTTTTTCCTATTCATTTTCCGATCGTTCCTATGGCAGCTATATATATATAGATATAGTGGTCTGATTTTCATAAAATTTTTACAAAAATTCTGGAATAATATAAAATGGCCATATCTAAAAAATGGTGCAAATATGTTAATAAACAGCCAAGTTATAATTTTTTTTCTAAAAATGTATCGAACATTTGTATGGCAGCTATATGATATAGTCGTCCGATCCGGCCCGTTCCGACATATATAGCAGTGAGAGTATATAGAAGACTATATGCAAAGTTTCGTTCAGATAGCTTCAAAACTGAGGGNAGGTCTCCTTCACTGCGTTGCAAACTTCTGACTGAAATTATAATACCCTGCAAGGGTATAAAAATAAAACTGAATCTGGGGTGACATGTCCTTTAAAATATAACCTGTATAATACATATCCTTTAAAATATAACCGGTAACTAAGAAACAATAATATATATGTATATATGAACATTTTTGAGTCTTTGAATATTTTCATAAACGAACAATAATATTTAAATGTAATCCGGCACTAACTCTTGATTAGTCAAAAAATAAAACCTTATCATTATCAAAAAAACAACACTTTTAACAGGTCTATTAATTCCTAGAAATTCCACAATCACTGACGTATATATTTTAATTTATATTTTAATATATTCCTTATCAAAACAACGATTGAATTGGGCTAAACCAATATTCATTTCTACAACTAGTCTATTAATATAATATACCGTTTGATCCTCCAACAAAAACCCAGGACAAACCCTTTCTTACACATAAGTTAAACAAGTTATGCATAATCCCACCTCTTAAGACTAACATCTAAAATAAAAAATAAGCTAATCCATAAATAATTTCTGCATCTGGTCCATTGCCGCCCACTTTCAACCTCATTAATCAAAACAAATATTTCTCTTTGTGGCAGCTACCGAGCTCTGAAATTTGTTTTGGAAAAATGTAATTTTCAATTAAAAGCAAACTGACAAACGGCAAATAAATTGACGCTCCCTTCCCCTCCCTTCAAAAACTATTTGCGCTGGACAAACACGAAAATAAGTATCTGGAAGATACATTCAGTAAGCCAGAGAAAGGGAAGCAGAAATCTCGGATGCCGCAAGCCGAAAGGCAAATAAGGCGGAAATTTCTGAATCGCTCGTTCTGTTCGAGCGTAAATTGCAACAGCTGTCAAGTATCTGGGAGATACATCGCGGCAAACTAGCTGATAAACAGCCTATTAAAAGTGTTTACATGACCAGGGCAAATATTGACGCAATGATGCAGCTACAGCTACCCCTCGACGGCCCATAATTCCCGCGCCACGGAATCCATGGAACCCGTAGAATCCACGGACTGCTCATGGCGGGGTTGATTTATCCGCGGAGCAGATTCCTTGTTGTTGTTTTTGTCGCTTGTCAAATGATCAGCGCACACGCAAATTATCCAGACACACAGATTCAGATACACACACTGTCACACTCGTGCAATTCCGCCATTTTGTTTCCACGGCTTCGCCTTCAAAAGTGCAATCATCGCGGTTTCAGCCGGTCGGCCCCAACCTAGACCCCCGGCCTCAGAGACTCAAGCGATGTTCTTCTTGGGTTTTAAAAATAAATTCCCCATTTACGGGCCACGTAATTTGCCGACAAGTCTACGGAACCGCCCTCGGAATGCTTATTGTGCACTATAATTTACTTTTCATCGACCTGTGTCTGGGCATTTGAACGCGAGGCCTCGCATGTTGGTAATCTTTATTTAAATGATTTTTATGGGCAGGACTTTGCAGGAACCAAGTGGAAATTTTTAGGGTTAAGAAAAGAAAACTAGTTGTATTTTTTAGAATTTACTGGAATCTTTGTATTATATATAGAATTTAGATAAATACTTTTGATCCTATATTTTCCAAAATAATATTTAAATTTGTTTAAGGTCTAAAATTAAAGTTCCAATTATAATTTGCACTGTTTTATTTTTATAATTGAATGTATTTGTATTTTTTTCAAGAAAACTGAGTAATTTTTATATGGTTTTGATTTTTTACCATTATTTCAATACTTAAAAATCTCAAATTCGAATAAATTCATACTCTCATTCCCTATATTTATAGCTCAAACTCAAAGCTGAATAATTTTCCCATCCTTTATCCTTCAAACTGAATACTTGCCGACTTATCCAATTGCGAAACAAGTTCATTTCGAATTCGACGACCTGAAATCCCGCTGTTTGCGATGTTCACATGTGTTGCCCCCTAGAAAGATCCTTGAGCTACGCTTTTTTGTAACCCTTCCACCGATGGTTCCTTCTACCTTACTATAAATACAAAATAATGTCGCCCACTGTGCACAGTTGAGCAAGTTTCTAGTCCTCGTCCGGAAACTAACAATTTTCGCCACATGAAAAAAGGCAGAAGCCAAATGAGAAAAGAAGGAATAAAAAAAAAGACCCTTAACGAGCTTTGAAATTATTTTTAGAGCAGTTGCCGCAAAAAGTGGCAAATAATGCAAATATCTAAGCATGCAAGTGGCTCGGGGAACGCCTCGAAAGAACTTGCCTCGAATGAAATATCAAGCATGCGCCATGTGGGACGCTTAAATAAAGAAAAAAAAACCAAAAGGACAAAGAACGAAGGCAAAATGAAGGCAGCTGCAAAAGGAGCGCAGACAAAAGCGCACAAGGATAATGATGGTGATGATGACGATGATGGAGTAACAGCAATTAGGCATAATAAACACAAAGTTACTGTGTGTGTGTGTACGAGAAGGGGAGTGATGATGATTTTTTAGAACACAATTTCCCTGCGAGCTGCAGGGGCAAGTTAAAACTACATAAACGCAGACTTAATTGCGGGGTTTTTCAACCGAACGAACCCCGATCCCGGAGGAGGGACTCCTCATGTGTTGCGAGTTTCGTGTTGCGACTTCCCTTTTTGTACACTTTTTATTATTTCTCTTTTTTTTGCGCACTTGAATCAAGTCCTTTATAGGGGTTAGTCCTGTGCCAGAATCAAAGCGAACCAACAAAAAAATACAAATCTCAAAAAATGGCTACACATGGCGATCCTTAATAGAGCAACCCCTTGCCGAGCACCCAAATCGAATCGTACCGAGTCGAAGCCAGCCAAAAATAGAGCAACTATGTATGGTATATCCCAGCTGCAAAATGGTCGACATCTATTTTCCATGGAGGAGGAAAAATCCAAAGAATTTGTATCTAATAAACTGGCATATGCAAGCCACTGGCTTATTAGGCCGAGCTATTTGATTGAGTTCAACCAGCCGGCGATATGAGGGTGCCCCAGAGCAATTCTCTGCCTCGATTACGATTTCGGTGGTGGTTCGGAGTACCAAGTTCTGCCACTGTTGCACACATACAAGTCGATTATGTTGATTCCTTAAACGTTTATTATTACGATTCATTTTTTATCCGGCTGCTGTTCAAGTGTTGTTACCGCGGGGAGTGTGGGGAATTTTATTAAAAAATATTGATATCATATGAAGTCAGCGACATGAAAAAGATACATCAGATAAGCTGGCCTAATTGAAGGGGTCGTTAGAACATGGCTACTTTATGGAAGGAAATGATCTAATCTGTAGGGAAAGAAAAGTATTTGAAATAGCCATTGGTAATGAGGAATAAGTGTGTTTAACATTATCAGGATAAAAAAAAGTGTTTTATTTTTTCGTATATGATATAATTTAATAAACATAATATGTATTACAAATTAAATCGATTTCTCTAAAATGTTTGTTTTTTTTAATATTAAACTCTTAAAAAATTTCTTTAATCCGAAATCATTTTATTTTGAACACAATGTATTCTTTTCTAGATTCCTATAACTGCCAAATCCCTTAATCTCCAGGCAACTTTAAAAAACGCCCGTTTAAAATACAAAGTGCCCGGCAATAAAAAAAAGCGAACTAATAATAAACAGCAAAGGAGAGCACTTGAAGTGACAACAAAAGCCAAATATTTACATTAACCAATGTACGATAACCAGTAGCGCAAAGTGGAGGACTCCGCGAAGGACTCTCCACCGCAGGACAACCAGTAAGTTCGATTCCTCAAAGAGGGGAACCAGAAGGGACAGTCCCTCACCCGCGGAATCTTTGGCTGAATAAAAATATATATATATACATATATTTATATATTCGCAGCTCGAGCACTTGAGTGGGATGCAGGATTGGAAGTCTGGATTCCGGATACAGGATGCGGACCAAGCGAGGGCAGGCCGCAAGGACTCTGTGCAAATAAACAATTAAAATGTCACAACGATTGCCGGCGTACCCGTGTCAGGAAATCAAGAAACCAAGGCAAATAAAAAGCGGAGCGAAACCACAAAATGGAAAGTAGAAATCGGAAAACGCTTTGTGACATCCCCCTTTTCTTTCTTACTCCGATTTTAAAGGACTACTGCACATTGTGTTTTATTCAAAAGCGCATTTCGCAGGGGCTCAAAGGTGAGGGAACGAGGAGCAACCACGTGGCGTTTCCAGGCCGCAGCTCCTTGCTCACTCAGCCGAAGATTGACAGCGAGGGCGGGAGTCCTGCGAATACTGCGAATCCCGCCAAGGCGTTGGGCCCAAGCCAGCAGCAGCACAAATCCCAATTAAAATAAAGAAAGCCAGCGCCAGTCAGCCGAAAGTTAAACAGGCCAAAACAGCATGTTAAGTCGCTTCAGGTTTTACACGGGGAAAAAAATATAAAAAAAGTTCTGAATACATACATATACATATATTTTAATATATTTCTGAAGATCAATTTTTAAAAGTTTGAAAATAAATACTAGAAGGATATTTGCCTTTTAAATAATCCGAATAAAATAAAGATATCTTATGGAAAATGCATTCAAAATGTAATATTAAGACATTGGTTTATCCTTTAGATGAATTCTTAAGATGTTTAAGATAAAATAGACTAAAATGAGGAACTACAAAATAATGCGTAAGTTCTACAGATAAATTTAATAAAGTTAAAAGCTAATATCACAATAAAGTCTTATAAATTTCCTGCTAATTTAAGGAAACCCAAATGTAAAGATTGTACATTATTTCTGAATTTCCTACAAGTGTAGAACTCTCCACCCCCCCAATTCCTGGCCACATCCTTTCTTCACGCTGGGCGTCTGTGACATTAACAATTGATAGACGACAGTCGACAGGCGACGACGACAACAACTGAACATTTTGAACATTTGACAGATTGTCGCGCTCAGTTGGCAGCTTCTAAGGACACTTTCCATTTCATTTCACACACACACGCCCGTTGCTCGGGGGCAACTCACCCGCCTCGAGTGGCCCTGTTTTTTCCTTAGTTTCCCCAGAGCAGTTTCCCTGAGCTTTTCGCCACTGTGGGCCAAAAGTGAAAAGTGGCAAGTGGCAAAGCGGAAAACCAGTCGAGTGGCCGGCTTAGCGGCTAGTTGGCATTTAACAGGCGACGCCTTAAATATTTTAGTTATTCTTAATCCCGAGTGGCGAGCTCAGGGACAAAGGTCTTTCGGTCTTGCAAATAAATTTTTTTTTTAACACAAGGAAAATTGGAGTAAGAACAATATAATATGTAAGTCATTAAAAGTTTTTAAATCAAGCTGAAAGTTGAGATAGCTCAAAAACTGGTTTCTTTTCAAAGACCTTAAAGATACCAAGAAAGATCCTTCTTTGGCATTAGCAAAAAGCAGCGTGTCAATATATTTCGCTTTAACATAAACTCTATAGAAACATAGCCCTTTTAAATAAAGCTAATATAGATATTGGTAAAGGTTTTAAAATAATAAGTTAAACCTGGACCTTGAAAATAAGTTTAAACAAGTTTTAACCAAAGAAGCCATTTAGCTTTGATATTTTAACCTTTAAAATCATTCTTAAAATATAATTTAGTTTTTAATAAATTTTCCATAATTTTCTTTAACTTTGTTTACTCGAAAAGTAATAACCTAATACAAATTTTAACCAATCACCTGCAGGCTAAATATTTGTATCCAATTAGGATTCTGCTCCACAAATTGCTAATTTATTCCCACCTTAGACAAATATCTATTAAGAAGGATAGATGAAAATCAAACATACAGAGAAACTTACCAATGAGAGGTGGAAAATCTTTGCCCAGAGTTTTCCGCACGCTTTATTTGCCAGGATCTGCTGCCGAATGTTTGCGCACAGCAATTAATATCCCTTTTTGATGTCTTGAGCTTGAGTTAATATTGAGGTAATTCTTGTTTTTCAACTTCAAAGCCAAGTCTTTTAACTTTTTTGGACACTTCTTCTTCTTCACTAATCGGCTGCAGGTCAAATAACTGTTTGTTTTAGGTATTAATTCCAACACACACACGCACACTCACAAGGCCGCGCTCACGCTACCGAAAGGAAACCTCCTTGGCAGGACGAAGAACGGCGAGTTTTTTGCGACCGCGCTTTCAAGACGTCAATTTCGGAATGTAAATATTTGATTTATGCGCCAAAGTAAATTAAGGCAAAAACAAAAAGCAACAACAACACCGTTGCGATGATGTCCTGGGCCACATATAAATATGGCGACGGCGAAACGTAACGGTAAATCCCATCGATGGAAGAGAGCTCCTGCTCCCCGGCCGAGCTGTTCCCGTCTCCCTTGCACACCCACACGACGGCTACACAATGTGCCGACGGCAAAGTCAAAAGGCAGCAACAACTTAATGGTATCCGAGCGCCCCGACACGCTCTCTCGCTCTCGCTCAACTGACGCTGACAGCGGGCTAGGTTTGGCAGCATGAGAGAGTGAGAGCGAGTGGTTGGCAAACGTCATTATCATGTCATTCTGTCTCTCGCTCGCACATACTTTGGGGGTGAGCGAAAGTGCGAGAGTGTGTGTGCGTGCCATTAACGCCATCATGCTCATCATCTCGCTCTCTGCCCGATCCTGCAGCTGCTGCTGACTGTCCTTTTACTAAGCGCCTGCTCCTACATAACCTCCCCTCCCCCTTTCCGTTGTTGCAGACAGCCTCCGCCTCCCCTTTGCATCCCCCTACCCCACACCCCTGTTGTGTGAGTACATATTTGCACTGCAATTTGGCATCGTCGCTGGCTGCTCTTGTGATTCGCCTCTTTTTGCGCACCCATTTACACAGGTGAGCACAGTGGTCGCTCGGAAGAGGTCTTTGCTTTTTGGGGGATCTTTTAAATATATTAATTAAAACTATATAAATTATATATTTTATTTTAATTCGAAAGTCCATAATGTAAATTTTCTGGCTAACAAATTCTATTGGTAATACAATTATTACAATAAAAATTAAAAATTAAACTCATATGGCGATTAGAAACTTATTTAAATGACATGTCCCTGTGGTAAACGCACCAAAGTAGGCTACATTTTTTGTAATAGTGATCAAACTATGTTTGACATAACAGGTAATACTTTATGTAAATCTTATGTATATTAATTAGTATTAATAACAGAACTTAGTTTATAAATTTTGAATGGAAATAACCATAAAAAATATAAAAATTCTTAAAAATTGGTCCTTAAAACCCTATGTACATATGTACATACATATCTAACCAACAAAGCACCTACTGTATATTCCTTTTAACAGTAGTTTCTTTTTTCCTTTTTTTTTTTTTTTTTGGGTGCCCCCCTCTCGCGCTCTTTCCCGCTGTGCCATTATCGAAATCGTAGGGCAAAGGCAAATACCGAAAACAGAAAACGTAAAACACAGCAGAAATGCCCTCTATGGAATCACATTTTTGTGCAGTTTTCACAAACGGGGCATGTGAAATATGCTCCGCATCAGAATCCGAATTTTCACCCGATGCCATGACAACCGAAAGTACAAATACACACACATGTGATGCCATTGTTTGGCTGTAATAGAGATGGATACAGGGTGCGGGAAAAGGGAGAGAGCAAAGGACCTTCCCTCGTTCGAGAGGAGAAAAGAGGCGGTGGCAATGGCAAAAAGGTGAAACGATTGAGCACCCTGGGAGATTTTTTAATCAAATAATTACAGTAATTAGATGCAAGGCAAATGTCAAAAGTCTGAACAAAATTCCCATGCGTAGAGCGATGCGGCAAAAAACGCATTGAGAATTCACAATTGGCAAGAGATCTCGTATTCATCCACTTTGGGAACCGATCTCAAAAGGACTCATGGAACTTAATGTATTTATGTTCATTTTGTAAATACATTTTTATAGGATGGAATTGTTTAAGGGATACACATTGAATTTGATAGGAAAAACTATAGGCTATAAACATATACTAAAAACATGTATATGCCACACACAAATGAAAAACAAAATATATTAATATCATTATCTATCTTCCAAGATTTTTTCTATAAAAGTCTTTACTGAAATATAATAATATATATATATTTTCTAAATTTCCATTAAAATGAACTTCATTACTAAATCTTCTTAAAATTGCCAGGAAATAATAACAACAATTACCAAAATTCCTCAGGCACAATTATTCCATATAATAACGACAACTTTTCTAGGAGACTTTTCCACAAAGCTCTCAAGAAATCAACTTTTTGCATTTTCCACACCTCAAGTGTCTGCAACAATAAAACGAAAGGGAGAAGAAGAATGCAGGGGGAAGAGATCCTGGAGGCGAAGCAGTGGAGAGATATGGCATTCATTACAGCAATTGAAACGGACAAAAGCCAAAATTCAAGGCAGGAAAAAAACGACAACGACGACAGCCCAAGTTGGAAAAGGGATAATAAAATGTTTGCATATAAAATATTAAATAAAAGACGCAGTGAAGGAGCGGCGTAGGACGAAAGTGTAGGGAGTGGAAAAATGGCCGCCTTCTCTACATAGAACGCAACGAAATGAGCGAGCACACTTAAAGAAATGGAAAGTAGAATCTTCTATGAAACGAAGATTAAGTATTAACTTAATATTTCAGTCTATAAAAATTATAATGTAATTGTAAAAAAAAAAAACGCTTTTATTTACAAATATTATATTTTCTGTTTAGATACACATAAATTATATTTTAAATATGAAACAATTTCTTGTTTCAAAAACATTTAAGGACCTTGTTAAAAATAAACCGACTCAGATTGTAACGTCTTTTAAAAGATAGACAAACTTATTCATCAATTACTGTCTATAGTATATACTACAGTAAAGTCTAAAAATAGTTAAAGATACCTTTTCATAAAATAGTTTTAAGTACCTAGATTTATTATACATTCAATGTTTGCATTATTTTACCTTAGATTTTTTAAAAACTCTTTCCAAAACAGTTTATATGGGTTTTGGATGATAAATTCTTAATTCTTTGTATACTGTTTCTTTGCCAGTGCATCGTTCGCAGCGACAAAATGACAGAGCCAGGTGAGTTTGAGACCGAAAAGATATCCAGGTGAGTTCCCGGGCAAAAGGCTCAGCGGCTATGTAAATAAAACCGTAGTCCCTTTCTATGTACAGCCAGTTGTGGGGGTGCGTGAGGCTGTTTATGTATATGTGTATGTGCGGGTGTAACTTAATGATCATCAGGAAAACACCGTTAAGGGGCGTATCAAATGGCAGGGAGCAGCGCAGTCAACGCACCAAAATGGCAGCGCATGCGTCGCACTGCTCTAGCACCCGTTCTTGTGTATGGCCAATCGGTGGGTGTGTCCTCACACACACAGGCGCACACTTGATTAGCCTCGACATTTTGTTACTGTTGCTCTCTCGGCAACGCCGCCCTCTCTTTTGCTCTCACTCACTCTCTCGATTTTGCTGGCTGGAAATTCAACAGGCACCACACAAGGAAGCTACTGCCATCGCATTTACACCCACGCACTTGTCATTTGATGCATTGTCATTTTTCCTTAACTTTTTTTTTCATTTTTTGGGGCACTCGAAACTTGAACTTTGCCGGCTTTTACTTTCGTTACAAAAAAATATATACATATGTATGTATGTACATCTCATATACTTTAAAAAATTAGCTAAACAAATGTAAGCTCAATAAAAATTTTACTTTGTCGCTTTTTTTTGGAAATTAATCAGCACAGCCGCTGCCACTCGAGAATTCAGGATATTGGAAAAGCGCACAATTTCCAAGATGATTAATTTCGCACCACTGCATTGCAAGCGTGTTTGCCCGTGTGTGCATGTGTGTGTGCGCCAGAGTGGCACACGCTTCTTACCTGTCCAAAAATTTCATTTTATTTTAGGGTACTAACAAAGGCATCTCCACAAAGATACCACAAAAAGTTGCCAAAAACGAGAACCGAATTTTTGCGCTATTTATTTGTGTGCTCTCGTCTGTTATGAATTAAGTGTCCTGGGTATGTGTGTGTGTGAGTGGTTTTGTCCTTTGTTGTTGTCCATCTCTTTGTCAGTCGCCAAAAGAAAAATGTTACCACAAAAAATCACAAATTGCGGGATCAAAGGTGAAAAGTGGAAGGAGCGAGGGCTTCCTAAAATAATAATAATGAACTTTAATAAAAAAATATATATTTCGTTTTTATGGTCACGAATAATAATAATGAACTTTAATAAAAAAATATATATTTCGTTTTTATGGTCACGAATAAAGAGCGTTTTAATTTTAAGAAATATCAAATTAAACCAGTAGCAAAAGAATAATAGAGAAAGAAACCAACTGGAATCATAATTAAAAATATGTAACTTACATTTCGTTTTCTTTAGATGGGATTTTTAGACTTCAAATATTTGTTTTTAATATCTCCGATAATTGATCTTTTTTAAATGTTTGCCATAAGAATTATTTTAATATTAAACTAAGCAATATTTTATAATTAGTTTTCAACGTTTCTTACATTTTGACGACCGCCCAAAACTGTGTAATAAATAAGCCAAAAGTTTAATCCTTTTATTAATTAATTATTCAAGCTATGAAATCATTTTTTTATATTTTTTACAATGTTGCATACTTTATGGCGGCACTGAGTATTATTAATATCAAGTCGCAATTTTTGTGTTGGATAGAAAATTTAGAATTAGAAATTTTGTCTTAAATGAAATAAAGGATATTCAAAAAAATCGGGGTTTAATTTTAATAATTATTCAATTTGTTATATTGTTTTTTTACTTCATGAAAATTGAGTGCCTCTGTGAAAGTATTTCCATTTGGGTTAGGGTTTTGAATTACCTTAAAATAAATCAAAATAATAAAATATTTAATTCGAGTTTAAACAAAACTAATCATTTAATGCTTTAATTTACATATTTTATTTATTTCTTTTTTAATTTAAATATTAAAAAAAAATTTTAAAAGCTGTTTGTCAAATCAAACAGAAGTTTTCTTCGAAAGCTCCGTTTTAAAATATCGGCGGTTAACCGGCATGAAAGCTTATGTTTGCGACCTGCAACAACTGCCGCGATATTTGCCATTCCGAGCAAGTTGCAACTTTGGCGCATCCCTAAGAGTTGCATATAAGGAAATCAACAATCGCCAGCTCGACTTTCGCAATAAGTTGTCAGTATTGAATCATTCTTGTGCTGACTTGACCTGCCGACACCCAAACGGATACGGATTCAGGATGATCACGAGTTGGTACTATTCACTGCCCAGAATAACCAGATACTGGTTCACCACCACAGTGGTGGTCAGCTGCATCGTTAGCCGGTTTCAGCTGCTGCCCATCGAATGGCTGGAGCTGGACTGGAGGGAGATCTACTACCGTTGGGAGTGGTGGCGATGCCTCACCTCAATTGTGGCCTTCCCCATCAATCCGAGCACTGCGTTTCCATTCCTCATATATTGCTACTTTCTGGTGACCTACAGTGGAATGCTGGAGAGGGAACAGTTTGGAAGGAGTCCAGCGGCATATCTGTATTTCCTGATTATTATAGCCGTGCTGGCGAATGTCGGAGGATTCCTAATCGAAGCCACCAGCCTATTGGAAATTATAGTGATGTCCGTACTCTATAGCTGGTGTCGATTACACAAGGACGAGACTGTGAGCTTCTGGTTCGGAACGCGTTTAAAGGCCATGTATCTGCCATGGGTGCTGGCCGGCTTTGATTTCATCTTTAATTTGTAAGAATTTTATAAGGAAAATAGATTTTTTAACCCTTTCTAATGAGTGTTTTATCCATACAGCTCCTTGGAATCCTTTGTTGGTATTTTTAATGGTCACATCTACTATTTCCTCAAGGATCAATATCCCAATCTGATTGAAACACCTCGTATACTGTAAGTATATATGTCGTTTTATACAGGAAGAGTTTATGTTGTTTACGTTTCTTTGTTTTTGTTGGAAAAATACATAACCGCCATGATAAACTCGAAGTCAGCTACATTTATATACATACATAATGTTTTAACTCGCCAATATTATACATCCATTTAGATAGATTATTTATCTTATCTTAAATATATGCCATAAAATAGAGAGAAATGAGAAACAGCTAGACCGATTTGGCTGATTTTTTTGTTTATTGTTTTATAATATTCTGAAGGAAAAAAATATAAAGAAAATGTCTCAGAAAGATTGAAAAATACATTTAATTAAATGTATATACATATATGTATACATATTCATTCCTCTTTCTTTGCTTTCAGGAAACGCATCCTGCCTGATGCTCGTGGTGGGTACAGTGGTTTTGATGGGGCATCAGAGAGCAGGGCCTCAGCTGTACCGAGTCCTGATTATTCCTGGGGACGGGGCATGACCCTGGGAGGCAACTGAAACTAAAATTTAAAAAATCCCCTATAAACCAGTGACCAAAACCAATAAAAAATGTGACTGAATTAAATTATATTATATATTCACATATAATTTCGCAATCTCGTATATACTAACATTATTTTATTAATATATTCTGTATATCAAATACAAATTCATATACCAATCAATGTTATTTATAAATTTATTAACGAAAATTCAGGTTAAACATGTTGCATGTCGAAATATGGTTCACCCTAAACGATAGTCACGACGTTCGTGTCATTCCTCTAAAAGGAATAAATAATAGGGCTGTCGAATTAAAAAAGTTTCAACAAACAGCTGCTTAAAATTTCAACAATTCATAATTTACAACACAAAATGTGGATTTTTATTTATGTCAAAATACTTATGTCCACGATTGTAGGTATATCCTATATAATTAATTATGTTTTCTTAGCATACTTTATGGCGGCACTAAGTATTGTTAATATCAAGTCGCAATTTTTGTGTTGGATAGAACATTTAGAAATGTATATTTTGTTTGAATTTAAATTTAGGATATCCAAAAAATTTGGGTTTAATTTTTATAATTATTAAATTTGTTATATTGTTTTTTTACTTCATGAAAATTGAGTTCCTCTGTGAAAGTATTTCCATTTCAATTAATATAAATAATTATTTATTTAATTCGAGTTTAAACAAAACAAATCATTTAATGCTTTAATTTACATATTTAATTTAAATTTCTTCGTTAATTAAAATATTTAAAATATGTTTATAAATGTCAAATCAAACAGAAGTTTTCTTCGAAAGCTCCGTTTTAAAATATCGGCGGTTAACCGGCATGAAAGCTTATGTTTGCGACCTGCAACAATTGCTGCGATATTTGCCATTCCGAGCAAGTTGCAACTTTGGCGCATCCCTAAGAACTGCATATCTGCAATCGCATCGCCAACTGGACTTTCACAATAAGCTGCCAGTGTTGAATCATTATTGAGCTGACTTGACCTGCCGCCACATACGGATTCAGAACGATGTTGAGTTGGTACTATTCACTGCCGAGATTAACCAGATACTGGTTCACCACCACAGTGCTGGTCAGCTGCCTTGTCGGCCTATTTGATATAGTGCCCATCGAACGGATGCAGCTAGACTGGAGCATGGTATTACACCGTAAGGAGTGGTGGCGATGCCTCACCTCAATTGTGGCCTTCCCCATCAATTCAGTCAAGTTTTTTCGGTTTCCCCTCTATTGCCACTATCTGGTGAGATACAGTGCAATGCTGGAGAATCAGTTTGAAAAGAGTCCAGCGGCATATCTGTATCTACTCATCATTGTCGCTGTGCTAGCGAATGTCGCAGGAATCCTATTGACAATCACCAACCTAATGAAAGTGTCAGTGATGGCCGTGGTGTATATCGCCTGTCGCCTGCAACCAGACGTAAATGTGAACTTGTTCGGAACGCAGTTTAAGTCCTTGCATCTGCCATTGGTGCTGATCGTTCTTGATTACTTCGTTTTTTAGTAAGATTTTTATTGTAAAAAAAGGGGTTTGGGTCCATCTAACGAATGATTTTCCCCATACAGTTCCCTGGAAGCCCTTACTGGTGTTTGGATTGGCGACTTGTACTATAATCTCAAGTTTCAGTATCCCAATCTGTTGGACACACCTCATATACTGTAAGTATATATACTTTTTATATAGGAAATGCTTTATTTTCGTTTCTTGTGCATTTCTCTTTAAAAATATACATTATCGTCTTGATAAGCTCGAGGTTGTTAAACGAACAAAGACGATAATCTTTATGAAAAGGGGAAAAAAAAACAAATAAATAAATTTAAATATGAAATAAGCTGTAAGCTGTATATATTTTTATGAGATTTCACCTTGCTCTACTTTCAGTAAAAGTTTCCTGCCTGATGTCCACCACTTTAGTGGTGCTGGTGAACCATCAGGGAGCAGAGCGGCTGCCGAATCGGACCCTGAACCCTTCCCTGATTCTGAAATGTTTGGAGAAGATTTGCCATCCAAGTGACTATATTTTTGGAATTATTTTGTTATCTTTATTTTCTGAAAATTCAAAATTTTCTGCTTTCAGTACACCTAACGTGCCTGATGCAGATGATGACTCCAGTGGTGTTGGTGAACCATCATCAGGGAACGGGACAGCTGCCGAATCGAATCCTGATCAGGAGAATAACCCTGTGAAGCAACGAAGGCTAACATCAAGGAATCTCCATTAAACCAACGATCAAAAAAATTGATCCGAAAAATTGACTTAAAAACATAACATCATACATACATACAAACATATATATATCTTTTATATACTAACATTATTTTATTAAATATCTATATAACATCAAATAGTGTTAATTTTAAAATGTATTAACCAAAATCCACATGCAAACATGTTGCATGTCAAAATAAGGCTCACCCCAAAACGATAGTTGCAACGATTGTGGCATTTTAACCGGTAAGAAAGATTATGTTTGCGACCTGCAACAATTGCTGCGATATTTGCCATTCCGAGCAACTTGCAACTTTGGCGCATCCCTAAGAACTGCATATAAGGAAATAAACAATCGACAGCTTGGCTTCGCAATAAGCTGCCAGTATTGAATCATTTTTGGGCTGACTTGACCTGCCGACACCCAAACGGATACGGATTCAGGATGATCACGAGATGGTACCGTTCTCTGCCGAGATTAACCAGATACTGGTTCACCACCACAGTGGTGGTCAGCTGCCTTGTCGGCCCACTTGAGATGCTGCCCGTCGAATGGATGAAGCTGGACTGGGACTTGGTCTACTACCATTGGGAGTGGTGGCGATGCCTCACCTCAATTCTGGCCTACCCCATCAATTCAAGCATGGTCTTTCGATTCGTCCTCCATTGCCACTATCTGTTGAAATACAGTGCAATGCTGGAGAATCAGTTTGAAAGGAGTCCAGCGGCATATCTGTATCTCCTAATCATAGTGGCTGTGCTAGCGAATGTCGGAGGATTCCTATTCAAAATCGACAACGTAATGAAAATCGCAGTGATGTCCGTGCTGTATATCGGCTGTCGGCTGCAACCAGACGTAACTGAGAGCTTGTTCGGAACGCGGTTTAAGGCTTTGCATCTGCCATTGGTGCTGGTCGTTCTTGATTACTTCATTTTTTTGTAAGTTTTTTATTGTAAAAATAAGGGGTTTGAGTCCATCTAACGAGTCTTTTTCCCCATACAGTTCCTTGCAATCCTTTTATGGTGTTTGTATTGGCGACATCTACCATAGTCTCAAGTTTCAGTATCCCAATCTGTTGGACACACCTCGTATACTGTAAGTATATATACTTTTTATATAGGAAGTGCAAAATATGGCATTTTTCTTAAAAAATAAACATACATTATCGTCTTGATAAACTAGAGGTCAGTTGGTATTTATAAACATATGTATATATTTTTTTAAACTCACCAACTGCTCGCAGCTTATTTCCTGCAGTAAAGAAATAAGAAATTTAAAGGGTCCCTGTTGCAAATCAATAACAGATAAGACGTTAAACGAACAAAGACGGTTATATTTACACGGTATATATTTATAATTTATATATTTTTCACGTTTTCCTGAAATTTTAAATTATTTTAAATGTATGAACGACTATGTTTATTGTTCCCATTAGCAAAGCTGATGATATTATTTGGTTTCAATTATTAGGATTTATTGTTTTGTTTTATTGTTATTTAAATTTTAGGAACTATGATTTAAAATACTGCAATAAAAAATAAAGCAAATTTTAGATGGTATAGCAGCAACGGTTTAAACTTTAAATACGAAATAGGCTGTAAGATGTATATATTTTTATGAAATTTCCTCTTTCTCTACTTTCAGTAAAAGGTTCCTGCCTGATGTCCACCACTTTAGTGGTGCTGGTGAACCATCATCAGGGAGCAGAGCGGCTGCCGAATCGAATCCTGAACCCTTCCCTGATTCTGAAATGTTTGGAGAAGATTTGCCATCCAAGTAACTATATTTTTTGGAGTTATTTTGTTATATTTATTTTCTTAAAATTCAAATTTTTATGCTTTCAGTTCACGTAACCTGCCTGATGCACATGATGATGAACCATCAGGGAGCGGGTCAGCTGCAGAATTGAATTCTGATCAGGGGAATAACCCTGTGAGGCAACCAAGGCTAACATCAAGGAATCTCCATTAAACCAATGATCAAAAATCCTAAAAATTTGACTTAAAAACAGAACTTCATATATATAAATACATATTCATATATATATACATTCATATATATATATAATATATAATCTTTTATATTTTTATTAAATATCTATCATCAAATAATGTTATTTTTTAAATTAACCAAAATCGATTTGCAAACATGTTGCATGTCAAAATAAGGCTCACCCCAAAACGATAGTCACGACGATAGTGCCGTTCACTGGGAAATGTGTCGATTCTGTCATCTCTAGAAAGACACGTAAAGCAACAAAAATACCCCAAATCATTCAGTGGGAAAACAAGTAAATTTAATGAATTAAGTACAAACAAGAAGAGTTTGCAAGCTACACACAATGGACGCTGGCACATGGTACCGTTCCCTGCCTCGCTTCACCCGCTACTGGCTCACGGCCACCGTTGGTCTAAGTCTGCTCTGCCGCTTCGACATCATTCCCCTCCATTGGCTCCATCTGGACAGATCCGCCGTCTTTGGGAAGCTGCAGCTTTGGCGCTGCGTGACGTCACTGTTCGTGTTCCCAATCTCGCCGAGCACGGCCTTCCACTTCCTCATCAACTGCTTCTTCATCGTGCAGTACAGCTCCAAGCTGGAGAAGGATCAGTATGGGCGAAGTCCGTCGGACTATTTGTATTTGCTGATTGTGTCGGCGGTGCTGGCGAACATTGGCGGAATGCTGTTCAGCGTGTACTTCCTCATGGACATGTATGTACTGGCGATCACGTATATCTGGTGCCAGCTGAACAAGGATGTCACAGTGTCCTTTTGGTTTGGCACGCGCTTCAAGGCCATGTACCTGCCATGGGTGCTGGCCGCCTTTGAGTTCATTTTTCACTTGTAAGTTGTTATTTTCGGGGGAAGGTTTCTCTTGATCCACTAAATTGTTAATGGTCATACTTTGCAGTTCCCTCGCCCCGCTGGTGGGCATATTCAATGGCCATGTGTACTACTTTTTCAAGTTCCAGTATTCACAGGATCTGGGCGGCACTGCCCTGCTGGAAACTCCGCAGTTTTTGTAAGTATATTTTATAGACTTAAGAGGGTTTGAGTTTAAGTTAAAATATTTTTGAAAGTTTAACCCAATTTAAGCACAAAAATCGCAGATTTTTCATCATTTAATGCGATTTCTGTGGCATATCTTGTAGTCTTATTATATTATTATTATTTTTATATATAGATTCATGTATTTATTCAATTATTCTCGTATATTTATTGAGTTTATTCTTTCTATCCTTTCAGGAAGCGACTTGTGCCAGACATATCAGGCGGTTTTGGAGGCTTTGGAGTGCCGCCAGAGAGCCGAGCACCACCGCGACAGGCACCCGAGAATCCCTGGGGCAGGGGCATGACCTTGGGCCGGAACTGAGCCTCGCCCTACCTACCTAAATCCTAGAATAATTCACGTTTTTTACGGTTTGGTTTCCCTCATTTTGCGTGACCAAGCTCCTTATATACACACTCAGAGATCCTCTGGCAACAGCAATAAGTTAACAAGTGTTTACTAACGATGAAATTATATTGATATATGTTTGTACATATAGAAAACCATAAAGGAGTAATGACAACGAATTGTTTTACATTTAAATTTATTTCGTTTAAAATTTCTATGCTAAAGATTTTACAGCGACACGCATTGTTCAACAATATTTTGTTTTGTTTTCTTTTTTGTATTATTTTTGTGGAGGGGGAGTAGGAAGGGTTTATTCTTGATGTTTCCGTTTTCATTTTTTGGGCTTTTGGTCTCCTAAAAGTTACAACGTTGCTCTTAAGATTTGAATTTACAAAATTTACGACGCATAAAATACTTAGATCTAAATAAATTGTTAATGGTTAATCATCTGTTTAGCATGAGTTCTCCTTTTTATACATATGTATATCTATATGGGGTTTGCATCTGCGTTTTCGAAATTCATTCTGGTATTTACACGTGTCCTAGGATCTATAATCTCACGTAATTAAGCCAACCTTTCAAACGAATTTGTTTTAATTTTATTATTTTTTTTGGGTTTAAATTTTTCGAATTTCTTGTGTGTGTGTGTGGATTTAAGCTTAAGCAACTAAAGTAAAAACGAATTAATGAGATGGGGGGGCCATGGAGAATCGAATCTATATACAAAGCTATACAAAATTAAGGTAACGTTCTGCAGAATAATATCTGCCCTATGTACAGGAGCGAAAGAGAGAGAGAAAGGGGTTTCCCCGGGGACTGGAGTTTTAAAGAAAATAATGAAATGAAATAAAATGAAATTCAACTAAAAACTAACACAAATTCCATGATATTATACTCTCTCAACTATGTGTGATTTTGGCAACTTAACTACTTCTCTCTTTTAAGCTTAGGCTTCAGAAACTGGCTTTGAATTGAATTAAGGATAATCTTGCACTTTGCATTAATATAAACTTGTAAATGGTAAAAGGAAACTCTTGACATTGAGGCTAAACTACCAACTAAATCTAATTCGAACCGGGGGGGTCTCTGCTGTGTGCGTTCTCTCACTCGGAAATCTCTCTAGAAAAACTGGGGGGGATCTACAGCGTAGCTGCTGCTGCCAGTGCCTGCTCCAAAGGCTTCTGCTTCTGCTGCGGAGATGCCGGCACAATGGCTGCCTTCAGGGAAGTTGTGGTGGTGGCTGTCGTCTCTGGCGATATGTTGCTGGTGCTCTCTATCTCAATGGGCTGCTCCAGATCCATGTCCACATACTCGATGGCACTGTCATCCTCCGGATGTAGTTCAATAACTGAAAAGGAATGGGGAAACACACTTTAAAATTCCTCCCCAGATCAGCATTTCCACCTCCACTCACTGCGATTGTTGAGCTCCAAGTTGGCTGTTTGCTCAGCCTGCTGCTCCTCCACCACTACATCTCCCTCAAGCTCTTCGTCCTCCTCCACTATAACGTCGTCGTCGTCGTCGTCGTTCAGGATCCCTTCCTGCTTGGAGGGCGTCGTTTTGGTGGCTGCCTGATCAAGCTCCATCTCCCAATCGGTGGCATTGAAGACCACCAATGGCGAGGACTTCATCACCCCGGATCCCTGTTTGATCTCGGTCCCAGTGCCAGTGCCATTATCCGCCACTATTATGGGCATATTTATGATATCGATGGGTGTGTCCTCGGTGATGAGTTGATTGGGTTTGGGCTTGGCCCCACTGCTTGTCGTGGGATTGTTGGGAGACGTTGTTGCACTCATGGCATTCGGGCTGGCGGGTGTCGCTCCAATGACCAGCACATTCGATTTGGGCTTGGTGGCGGCGGCCAATGTGAGAGCTCTCATGCCGCTCGCCGCGCTTGCTGGGAGGAAGACGAGATTGTTCTTGCCGCCGCTCGTTGTGGAGAAGGTCACAGTGGTGGGCTTGGCGGAGCCTGGAGTCTGCTGCTTCCCGGAGATGCTGGTGGTAGGACTGCTGCCAGTCCCACTTCCCGTTGTGGCCTGCGCCTGTGGCAATATCTGCATCTTCTGTATGCTGATCCGCTGCTCTCGCGGAGCACCCTGCAGATTTGAGGGTGAAACCGCTGTGGTTGCTCCTCCTCCTACTGGGCTGCCACTTGCATTGTTTAGCTTGTGTATGATGCTTCCTGCCGGCAGCTTGCCTGGCTGCAGGAATACCTTGCCATTGGGTGAGCAAATCTTTATGTTTCGCAGGGCACTACTGGGCACCTGCTTAATAGTGGCCGCCGCTCCTCCCGAGCTGGTGGTTAGCTTAATGTTTCCCAGAATTTGGGGAGAGGAGGAGGCAGTTACAGCTGCTGCTGTTCCCGAAGACGACGACGCACCAATGACGGCCACTCCGCCGGCAGCACCCTTCATCTGAGGTGTTGTCACCTTCGCCCGGAACAGATTGGGCGGCATTGTGGCTCCTCCGGACACCGGCAGCGGGGTAATCAGGGTATTGTTCAAACTACTAGCTGGTATATTCTTGATGATGTTCACAGTGGAGGCGCTGCTCAATGGGGTCACCCGGGAGTCCTTTAGGGGAGACGACGGACCCACAATTGGGTCTGTGTACGGCAGAAGGCGAACCGCTGAACTGGGCAAGGTTTTTGGCTTTGCCTCACCACCACCACCGCCGCCGCCGTCCAAGAGATTGAACTTTTTGGGCGTGAGCTTGGTGCCCGGCGGCAAAAGCGCTGCGGTGGAGGAGGAGGAGTTGCTGGTGGGCGAAGAGGGCACCACTGCTGGCCTCAATTTAGCGCCCATCGGCGGCGCTGGGATCTGCTGAACACTGATGATCTGAGGAGTCAAAGGAAGATTAGCTGTGGAAATGGGTATGGTGGTGGCCAACGGCGTCGTGGTATCCGGCTGCTTTTCATCCACAATGTACTTCTTCACGGGCGTACTCTGAGTCTGGCTTTGCACCTGCACCTGCACCGGTGAGGCCTGCACCTTGTCCTTGAAAACAATGGGTGAATTGGCAAATCCACGAGCCCCTGGTGTTGTGGGCGAACCAATTTCTGCCGCTGCAGCTGCCGATCCGCTTTGCGGGCCATAAACGAATGGCTTTAGGGGTTTCAAAGGCTTCAGCGTAACGAGCGGCCTCGGATCGTTGAAGAAGGAGTACGGCGGCGGCGTGGCTGTGGACGTGGGTGTGGGTGTCGACGGTGTGCTGGTGGCTGCCAGCGTTTTGAGCGCCTCATCGAGTACATACTCCACGTGGGGCTGCACCACCAAATGATTGGGCACCGTCGCCTCTGACGATTGCAATAATACTTTCTGTTGCAGCTGCGCCTGCTGCTGCTGCAGCTGTTGCTGCAACTTTTGCTGCTGCTGCTGTTGCAGTTGCTTCTGTGCCCGCCGTCCACTCTTGGCCGGAGCTGCTATCCTCTTCGCCGGCGTCGCCTCACCGCCCGAAGATGATAATGCAGCGGCGTTTCTGCCGCCGCCCACAGGGCTGCCTGCCTGGGAGGGGGAGCCCAGGCCACTGGCCAAATTCCGTTTGCTGGCCAAACGCTGCTTGTGCTTCACCTGCTGCTGGTAGAAGAAGCGCTGCTGTGCAGTCCGCGGACTTAGACGCTTCTCCACGGGCACGGGTTCGCCATCCTCGGAATTGGCAGTGTGGGACAACAGCTGCTGCTGCTGCTGGTGGGGAGTCTGGAGAGACTGCTGATGCTGCAAATGCCGCTTTTTGTTGGGCTTCGCGCCATCCGCACCACTCTCGTTCTCCTTCCGCTTTTGTGTCATCTTCTTCACCTCGTTGGGCACATCGGGCACTTTGAACTGTGGGGAAAGGGGGAGGGAGAAAGAAAGGGTCAAATAAAAATAATATTTATAAACTTTAAGGCTTTATTCAAAGGGATCTAAATTTAAATAATATTTTTATTAATAATACTATTTTTAAAATATATTTTAATTATATTCATACAATATGTTAGGTTTTAAAAAAGAGAAAAGAAATTTAAATATTTCTATTAACGATAAGGGTTTTAAATAATTAAGAATAAATATGTAACATTAACAAACTAATTAAAAATATATACATATTTTCTTGGAATAAGTCCCATTTATTCAATTTATTATTATTTTAATTTTTATAATTTATTGAGAAAGATTTCAAGTAATTAGGAATAAATATGTAAAAATATATATATACATATATATTCAAATCTAATTTTTTTCACTGTATTATATAATCCCGTTTAAAATCAGATTTGAATGCTTGAAAATGTTAACGACTATCGATAACTTTTATTTAGCTTACATTTTCAACAGTGCCAGGTTAACAGATACAGACTGTTAACTCCGTTAATGTTAAATGTTTCTGATTGGCCAGGAATCTTTTCTATATATATAGCCACGAAATTACCTTATTTCAAGAAATATTCGCTGCATAAATAGATACGATACGGGAAAAGGATACTTGAAAGTCCCTTTTCCTCCATTATTTTCCACCCCGTTAGGTCTAACCACTTGGAACACCGTATTCCAATTGGATGTGATTTTAATGGGTTAGTTTTCCCTCCAATTAACTTGGTTAGAGGAAAACAGTTTCCGGGGGATGCAACTTTTGAGATAAAAAATATGTTTGACAATGAAGAGCCACCTTTGGCACCTTTTTGGGTGGCTGCCCTGCAGCCACTGGACTTGCGAGGCCAGAGGTACAGTCTCTGCACTTTCACTGCCCACACACACGAGCGAGATGAGAGGGGCACAAATAACGTAGGCCCGGGGCGGGATTATATAACTTACCGGCTCCTCCATGATCACTGCGGCTGGGTCCTGGCTCCTGCCGCCCATCCAGCCGTGCTTCACGCTCATGAACGAGGCCTGCTCGATGAGGGCCTGGTTAAAGTGGACGCCCGTTTCGGCGGGGGTCGCCAGCTTTGCATTCTCCTCGCAGGCCTTCTGCGCCAGATCATTGGCCACGATGCTGAGCGCCGTTTGGGGACTGATCCGAGGCAGCAGCGGATAGGGCCGGCGTCCCTCTCGGGACCATTCCTGCCAGGTATTGGGACCGCAGACGCTGCAAGAGATACACACACGGAGGGCTTTTAGAGGGCACGAAGCGCAGAATTCTCGACCGGATCTCTTACTTCTCGGCAATGGTGCTGAGCTGCTCGTCGTTGGCGGCCCGCCGAACCTCGGCGCGATGCCTCTCCTGGGTGATGTGGAAAAGCTGGCGCAGTTCCTCCAGCAGCTTCGCCTTGGGCTCACTCAGCGCACCTTGGGCGCGAAAAACGCTCACCACATGCGAATAGGATTCGAGTTCTGCGGATGGGAAACAAGGACACAGGCACAGCGCCAAGATGTAGGTTAGATGCTTGACCTCAGCCTCGGTGGGCAGTCCTCGCCAGACTTCTGGGGACCATCCAAGCGCTCTCACCAAGTCGACGCAGCATGCCTCGGCACTCGTCCCGCGACATCTCCAGCGTTTGCGGCCACATCTCTCCGTTCGCTAGTTGCTATCCGTGTGGCCGTGGGCAATCCCGTGCAGTTGCGATCGCGTTCGCTTGGGCCAACGCAGGGGTATGTCGCGAATCTAGTTGTAGTAGTTAAAACAAACTCGCAGCGTTTCTAAAATGTGCGACATTCAAAGCGCAGCGCGGACGCGATGACATTCAGAGCGCAACGCGGAAAGCGATGCGATGAGCATTCACAGCGCAACGCGGACAGCCATGAGCATTCACAGCGCAACGCGGACAGCGATGAGCATTCAAAGCGCAACGCGGACAGCGATGCACCATTCAAAGCGCAACGCGGACAGCGATGTGCGCAAGAGGAAGCAGCCAACGATGGCGCGCTTTGCAACACTGTCGCCGTTCTCAGGGTGGCGCAAGGCAGTGATGACCAAAGGGATTCTCACGTTAGCCGTTAAAATTCAATTTATCCTCGTAGGTGGGCCATCAAAACCCTTTAAAGTATATATTTCCAGCTAGCTTTATTTCTTATTTTTGGTCACGATTGGAAATATATATCCTAAATTTGCATAGGCAAGGGGAATATTCCGAGTTCTCCAAAGCAAGTGGACTGGGCATCACTGGTAAGATGTCAGTCACAGGAAATCAGGTATCTCAATTATGATAAAATATATAAAACCATCCGCTTTTCATAGTTCCCGACTTTCCAGGTCTTGTATCGCATCCTCGGACTAAAATAAAAACAAATAAACGTTACTACTAAATTAAGCAAATGTAACTATATCTCGTTATGACCTTTTTGAACCAGAAGGAGGAGAGAAAATTGATCTTGTTGAAGACGTTCATGTCGGAGGCCGGATAAATGCCGTGGAGGTGAAGGTGCCTCACCGATATGAAGGGGGGTATGTGGAACCCAATAATGGCTTCGTCTGGATCTACATTCTTAGATTTGAACAGCTCCTTCATTCCCAACTCCATGCGCTGCACTGGGTATAAAAAGATAAACTCATTAGTATGGTCACGCACCTGAGACGTGGCTTATCTCTGACTTACCCAGCCCCAGGTGAGACCTGTTGAGGACGCTGAAGCTCTCCAAATGCTCTTTGGGTATCGCCAAGTAATGATGTCGGGCAGCCGGAAATTTATCCTTAAATATCACATATTCCTCTGTTTCCACCTCAAGATTTGGATTGGGTCCTCTAGAACTTGGCCTGTGATTAGCAAAATCACAGAAAAAGCAATCTTCAGGGCCAGAAATTGATGCACTTTGAAAGCCGCACTTGTAGATCGAAACCAAAATGATCAGGCCCAGGCCAGCCAGACCGGCTGTATACAGCCTTTTTCGCTTTGACATGCCTTCTGGGAGACAGGCCATCTTACTCTTAAGTTTATTTCTATGATAACTAGATCTTTTGTTTTTGATATTGGCCGAGGTAAGCAGCGGCTCACACGACATGGCGCGGTAATAAATAAATTACTGTTAAACGGTCACATTGCCCTTTGGGCCATTTGTGTTTCCCACTCACGAAGTCATTCACACTTGTATGTACATATCTGATCTCAGCTCCCACTGGGCCATCGAAAACATATTTCAAAACTGCATCACAATCTTAAATTTGTAACAATTGTAAATAGTTTAAATATAGTATAAACCAGATAAGGTAACACTAAGAAATATCATATGTAACTATCGATAGAAAATAAGCACTCGATATGTTCTTATCAACCAAGTACGATCGTGAGGAGTACGGGAACTAATAAAACTGGCGCGAGTAAGAGATGACGTGAAATGAAGAAACTTAAGAAATAAAGAGTTTTACACAATAAAGAATTCTAAAATTAAGTTTAGATATTACAAATAAAATCGCCGATAGTATCGATGTTTTCGTTATCGGGCAATGTTTTTTTTTTACTCCCATCTCTATTTGCCATTCACTGAGACGCGCAAAATGGTCTGAATTGAAATGAATTTCAATTTTCCCGATGAAAACTCGCCCGAAGCTGCTGGAAAATGTTGTTCCGCTCAGCGAAAAGCAAGTTCGACGGTGGAGACGTGATGCGCCGGCTCAAGCGCCTGGCGGAGGGCACCCTGTCCTCCTACCGCCGCCTCTTCCTGCTGCTCCTCTGCGTTTGTGTGGTGTTCTATATGCTGCCGCCGATCTTTCGCTACATCTTTCTTAGTGCACCTGAACAGAAGGGTGAGTGGGCGCGCAGCTACTCCCGGTATTGCAGCTGCTGAACACAGCACCTTGTCCTTGCAGATCCCCACAGCATTTGCATGGACGACCGGCTGACACCGTTTGTCCTCCAGAACTTTGAGTTCGATGCCAACATTCGTCACGTGTCACCCTCGAAAATGCCCGGCGAGCGCGATTTCACGCCCTACGTCGGCAACGGCTACCTGGGGCTGGAGATAGCGCACGACGCCTATCTGAACATTAAGCATGGCAGGGCCATGCAGCTGCCCATCCGCTTTCAGCCTGTGGTGTCCGTATCCGGGGGAGGAGGAGCCTTGGTGGGCGAAAAGGAGTCCACTGTCGTGGAGTACCTCACGGGCATGGTGCATCGGTTCCAATGCTTTGCAGATTACTTCGTATCTTACACTTACTACGCTCATCGCACACAACCGGGCATCTTCATGCAGGAGCTGCAGATCACGAATACACGCAACATGCTGGAGGACATTGAGCTGGTCATGCCACGCGTCAATCTGCCCAAGCTGAGCAGGCGCACTGTGGCCCTCAGTGAACCCGTTTCGGCTGGAATGTTTACCTACAGCGAGCTGGAGGTGCTCACGGGCACTGTGCAGCCTCAGCCCGAAAATCCCAGTAAATGCATTGTGGTAAGCATAGTGAAGCCGCAGTTGGACTCCAAACTGCAGCTAAGGAAGCGGGGCACAGTGCGAATCGTGTACCCCATAGCCGTACAATACTCCAAGCTCGTGGCGGAGAGCCAAGTCAAGGGTATTGGCGAAGCCACCGAACAACAGGCCACGCAGGCAATGACAAAGCTACTGCAAAAGCTCGGCTCCAAGGCCGCGAATTCGGGGATTAACAGCTACCGGCAAGAGCACATCGATGTGTGGACGGATCTCTGGGCCACTGGGTTTACGATAAGCACTTCCAAGGCAGAGAATAGCTTGAATGGCGATCGCATTAATGCCACCATGTACGCAGTGCTCTCCCAGGTGCGCAGTTTCGAATTCGAAGAGCTTGGCGTCGGCTCATCCAAGAAAGAGGATATTGCCAAGGCTCTGACCTACGCCGAAGGTTGCTACGATTCCTATCACACGCTGCAGGCGGAGAACCTTTGGCGGGACATGTCCAGCCTGCAGCAGCTCAATTCGCTGGTCTCGTCCTGGATGCTAACGTTGGAGAAGCAGGGCTGTCACAATCTTATACGAGCCGGCGCCTCGGGCGTGATCCAAGCCATGGTCTTGAGTTTTGGCAGCTTTCGGTTTAGCAATCAGCATCTCGAGTGCAACATCCATCCGAAGTTCCTGCACAGAGACTTTCACTTCAGGCGCCTCAATTATGGCAACAAAACCCATGTGAATGTCACCATTATTGTCACAGATGACAACAAGGCGGTGATAAACGTGGCGCTGGATCGATCAGACCGGAGCTACTATGCCTGCGATGGCGGTTGCCTGGATGAGCCCGTGCTACTCACGTAATTATCTGTGCTACATTCCCATCAAGTGCTGTTCTTTAAAGTTATTTTCTCTGGTTTCCGTACAGGCAAAATCGACGACAATTCCCAGTTAAACTGACTGAACCCCTGACAGCAATATTATACATAACCGAGGACAAGCAGCACATGGAGGAGCTGCATCATGCCATCCATGTCAAAGAAGTGGTGGAAGGTAAGAGGTCTAAATGATCCATCAATCTTATTATCTAAAAATATATTTTTGTTAAGCTCCTGCCCATGAGCAACACCTGATAGCCCTGCATCGGCACGGCCACCAACTGGGCGGCCTGCCCACTCTCTTCTGGGTGTCCGTGTGTGCAATAATCATAGTATTCCACATATTCCTGTGCAAGCTCATAATCAAGGAGTACTGCGAACCAAGCGATAAGCTAAGATATCGTTATAACAAACCGTGATCCTAGTTGTACATTTATATAACAAAAAGAATTGGATGCTAGTAAAATATGAATAACAAATTAAAAGCTTTTAAAATGTAGACCTGAATCATTTCCTTAAAATCCTACATTTTCTATGTTATAAATTAAGAGATTTCCCTTTACCCTATGAAATAATTCACTCCCTTTCGATTTCTCTATTTGTAAAATGCTTTACTTTTAAAACGGCAGATAATTTAGCTTATTTACAGAGATATAAATGTAGATAGAGAGTGTGCAAAATGCATTTAGTTCAACTATACTTCTCAATTTCGTTTGGTGCCCTTAAAATTCGTACAGGTGCCGATAAGTAGCTACTTGTGAAACTCCTACATCCTCTACTGCTGCGATATCAACTGTGCTTTCTCCTTACGCCACCCTACTTGGTGACCTTGTGTATGCTCTCGGCCAGATACTCCACATTCTTGCTGGTGACGCCCGCCATCGAAACGCGTCCATCGTTGGTCAGATAGATGCTGTGCTCCTTTATCAGCTTCTGAACCTGCTCCGGCTTCAGGCCCGTGAAGCAGAACATGCCAATCTGGTTGACGATGTGATCCCAGTTCTGGGTGGAGCCCAACTTTTCCAGGTTATTCTTCAGTTTGCTGCGCACATCGATGATGCGATCGGCCATCAGCTTCACATCCTTCAGCCACTGGGCGCGCAAGTCCTCGTTGTTGAGGATCTCGGCCGCAATTCTGGCTCCATGAACGGGGGGATTGGAGTAGAGACCACGGATCAGAATCTTCACCTGGGACATGACACGATCAGCCTCCTCTTTGTCGGAGCACATGACGGTGAAGGCACCAGCACGCTCGCCATACAATCCCATATTCTTGGCGAAACTCTGGGCCAAGCAGAAGTCATGGCCATCGGCCTCGAAGATGCGAACCGCCTGGGCATCGCGATCGACATCGCCGGTTGCGAAGCCCTGATAGGCCATGTCGATGAAGGGATACAGGTTACGCTTCTTCACCAGCGCCGAGATCTCGCGCCACTGCTCTGAAGTGGGATCCACACCAGTGGGATTGTGGGCACAGGCGTGCAGGAGGACGATGCTCTTTTCTGGGATTTTCTAAAAGTTTAAAAAATGGATTTATATTTTATTACATTTCTTTGTGATTAAAAGGACTCACATTCAGATCCTCGATTAGTCCGCAAAAGTCCAGGTCACAGGTATCCTTGTTGTAGTAGCGATAGCGGTTCACTGGCAGTCCAGCGTGCTCGAAAATGGCCACATGGTTGCCCCACGATGGCGTTGGGATATAGATTTCGCGATTGCCCTTCCAGAATTTGGATAGGAATGCAGCTCCGATACGAAGAGCTCCAGTTCCACTGATGGACTGGGCGGTGACATTGTGCTTGGCAGCCAGACGCTTGGATTCCTGTTTAAGAGAAAATTATGTAAATTATGAAATCAATATGAAGAATAAGAAAAATGACTATTTAATTACCTTGCCCAAGGCTAGCTCAATGGCCTTGTTGTAGAACTCGGGCACGCCAATAATGGTGGCATACTCCTTGTCCAATTTCTTGCTCACTACTCGCTTTTCCGCCTGGTAACGAATAATATATATATATTTTTTATTATATAAGTTATGGAGGAAGTCAAATAGTTGATAATAACTCACCTCCCTCACACTGGGCAGCACAAAGGGCTGAGTATTATCATCACGGTAGGCGCCAGCGCCCAAATTAATTTTCTTGGGGTTCTGATCCTTCTTGAAGGCCTCTGTAACTCCCAGAATAGCATCGGGGGGACCCATTTGAACTTCCGAAAACCATGTTGATCTAAAACGAAAGAGAAAACAGTAATAAATGTATAGTTAATATCTGAATGAAGTTTATTTCAATCTAATGCACTTCCGTTTCCCTTTATCTTAACCTTTAACCCCTCTGAAACACCTTACCTCTTCCTTATCTGGTTTTTGTGTTTTAAATTTAATTGGTAGATTAGAGGACTGCTTAGTGGGTTATCTCATCTCTATGACTGCCACTTGTATGCTATCTTTTCTCATTTTGGTTTCATGACTAAAGTTTGAAAGTCATCTGGAGGTTTTCTTGGATTTTGCACCCACAGGTAATGCCTTGTGCTCAGCACAACATGGGGGTCTTTACTGCAGCCCACTCTTATCAGCTGTAAACATGTTATTATGGGAACTCGGTCGGTCGACGCCTTACAGAACACACACAATATATGTAGATCCATTAAGGCCTACGTCAGCGATAAGGTTTTAGTCCCTGCTGACGTAGCCGCCTTCTCATTATTCAGAACCGAAATAAATCGTGGAAATAATCAAAGTTAATTAAACTCTTTCAATTGGGTGCCACCTGTCTTTAAATCTGATTTGTTTGATTACTATATACAGTGGCGGATCCAGAGACGATTTTTGGGGGGGGGGGGGGAAATTGAACTTTTTGACAGAAAATTATTCTATTGGACAGTCAAGTTGAGGCGTTTTTGGCGAGATAAACGGATTTAAATGAA
>VNJY01000712.1:0-19045 GCA_008042715.1 Drosophila bocki
CAGTGTTTTGGACTCGAAAGTCGGCAGAGAGAAGTGGACTCGAAAGTCGGCAGTGTTTCGGACTCGCAAGTCAGCCGAGAGAATCGGACTCGAAAGTCGGCAGTGTTTTGGACTCGAAAGTCTGCAGATTCGGACTCGAAAGTCAGCAGAGACGTTTGGACTCGAAAGTCTGCAGATTCGGACTCGAAAGTCAGCAGAGAGAATCGGACTCGAAAGTCGGCAGTGTTTTGGACTCGAAAGTCGTCAGAGATTGGACTCGCAAGTCAGCAGAGATCCTAACTACAATTTATAAATAGGAACCTGAGTTCCCAAAAAGTGACTTCGCTGCTAACTACTGGGGAGGTAAACTCGACCCGATCGCAGTCGGCTGCTAAGTGATTCATCCAAGGCCGTGGTCCGCTTTATATAGGCCCTGGCGAGGCTTCAGTGTGGCCAGAGTCCTGTGCGGGATTTTCCCCGAATAGTGTGGCCAGCCTCCGTTCGGTCCAGTGTGACCCTCCTTCCAGATAGGTGGCGCGCGCGCGCATTTAATTCAAATTATATTCATTATGTCGCTGATTCCTTTTCTTATGTCGCTAATTGTTCCTATTATATTCTACCAAGATATATTGTGCGCGTACACGCGTCACAATCTTTTAAATTCACTTTCTGGAATTTCTTGGGCACTTTTGATCTCTATTTTTTATACCCCTATATAAAGAAGGTTAAAATACCACATAGAAATTAAAATTATGTATACTAAATAATAAATTATCCTTCTTAAATATTAAAATTCTAATAATCCAATAATATTATACCTACTGCATCTATTTTAAAAAAATTTGTATCTTAAAATATTTATTTAAAAAAAAAAGGGCTCCATTTCTTAGCATCCTTACTCGACATTCGTTAAATTGATTTTAAAACACGAAATATTTCAAGTTTTTAAATTATATATACTAATAATCGATTGCACTATTTACTTTTAAGAAATACCAGGCTTTTAAAAAAGCGTCTCTTAAAATCCAAACCACAACTACAAGTTTAAGATTTCAGTGGAAAATGTATTTATTTCTTAATTTTGTTTTTAGTTTAATTAATTGAAATTAAGTTTGGTCAGCGATACATACAAACTTAAAAATATATTTACATTCGACATGAATACTAATTTATTTTAAAATTTATTTCCATCTCCTATAGACAGAAGTAATCCTGTCATTATCTGCGGCCACAGGTCATTCAAGTAACTTAATTCTTTCAAGTTCATTCATAACTTAATACGTAATCCCGGTTAATTCCAACCACTTGAATATGAAGCACTCCTTGAACAGCTGCGGTCGCTGCTACATGCGCTGGATGACGCAGCCCTTGAAGGAATTAAGTCTGGCATCGATCTCGCCTTCCTCCAGCTACAGGATAACAATAGATTGGATATGAATGAATGGTCTCCCACTCTCTATCTCACTCTGGCTCATTCTTACCTCATTGAAGGCGTAAATGTCCTGATAGCAGGACGGAGAAATGCACTGCCGGATGCAGTTGATCTTGGCCACGCCCACGGGACTAAGGTTCACGCATTTGACATGCTGGTCACAGGACACTTCCAGTTCATGGTATGTTATTTCCTGTTTGTGTTTGGTTTTTTTTATGTTATTTTTATGGTTTTTTAAAGCAATAAGTGGGACAGAAAAATCAATATATTCGCAGGACTCACATTCTTGCTGGTCTCCTTGTAGGCGTACTCGGGAAAGTTAAAAGTGGCCGCTTTCGGAAACATCTTTCCATTCAGGCCGTGCAACTCCTTGTATCCATAAGCGGCTTTTAGCAAAATTATTGAACAGAAAAGAACGAATATTGCAGGACGCGGCATTTTAACCGTTGTTAATTGTTTTGTTCTTTCCAGAGTCAGCTGTTCACCAGGGGTGGATAGCGAAGAATGTCCTGGGACATTTTTCTTTGTAAAACAGACAGTTTGAGAGTCAATTTCTGACAATCAAATCCAGATGGCGCTAAGGAGCCAGTGTGGAATACTAAGTAAAATGGGTGTAAAATTGTGTCTAATATAATTTTAAATTAACTTTTTTAGTGCAGATATTGTTCTTAATTAATAAAAACCACGTTGTTTGCTTTTTAAAATTAATTTTAAAACTAATTTAAAGTTTTTTAATAACCGTAGAGACCCACTTTTAGTTTAAAATCACTTCGAAATCTCCCAAAAACTAAGGAATAAAATATTTTAGGTGAAATATTTAGTAAACTTTTTTTTTAATAAATGTAATAATATTTAGTATACTGTTAGATACATTTTCAATAGATTCCAGCGTTATCGAGTTTTGTGGCACCTCTTAAATGCATCTTCTTAACATACTCAGATATTAGATTCAGAAAATATATATTTTAAAAATATAACCAACTCATTCCCATAACTTTTAACATATATGATAGCTAGGGTAGTAATTCCAGAAACCTTCTGAAACCTACAAACTTTAATATGCAATTCAAAGACCTTTAATTTTATATTTTTGACATCAATATATGAATGTACATTTTTTATTTATAATGCGAATCCATCAATATCATAGACCGAATACAATACTATGCTGGACACTTATACATTTATCTCACATCTAAACATTTACAAACAGGACTCTAGATTTGAAATCTGAGAAATATAGGTATTATTTGCAGGCTTGACATTTATAGTTTGCTTAACTACACGAATTTGTAGATATTACCGATTTGCAATCAAAGAATTATAGTTCTTAACTCTCCTTAGATATAAATAACACAAAATGACTAACAAACTTATATCATTAAAATATCATCAATTAGGGATGCTAACAATACTGGAACAGTTAACGTAACAAGGGGATGGAAAGAGAGCGCGTAAGCCAATAGTATACACAAGTATATATCACAACAGGGAGGAAGGAAGTGTATTTGGAATACCCAAGCTTCCGTTCTTAAACATAGTCCTCGCCATTCTTCAGCATTTTCTGCGCCTCGACGCTTATGCCTGTCTGCATCTTGCAGGTGAGGGAGCTGTGCCGATGGATGGTGAAGCGGGTGGTGGCCTGAGCCGAGGAGCTGTGCTTGTAATTCAAAGCATTTTGCCGGCACAGACCCATTCTGAAAGAATAAGGTTTCCTCTTTATAGGTAACATTGTCAGCGAATTATATTTTTAAGCCACTTACTTCGACAACAAGGTAAACAAGTCCTGGCGATACTGGGACGTCAGTATGGCATACAAGTAGGGATCCGCACACGAGTTCAACGGATAAAAGAATACAAGTAGAATTTTGGACTTTGTCACGTTGATCAAAGGAAAGCCAGCCAGGGCGGTGAGTCCAAAGAATGCAATGGGAGACCAGCAGGCAAAGTTTGTAAAGACCTGAAAATTTACAAGAAAGGGATTAAGGGATAAAAAGGGTTGATTTAAAATTAGCAGACATTTAGCACTTATTTTAAGTAAACACTCACCAAAAGCGCCATCTTCTTGGCCACACTCAGCTCGCCCGGATTGTTCTGGCGTGCCTGACGCGTCTCCCGGCCGAGCGAGAGATAAATCTGGGCATAGCACACAGCTATGATGGAAAAGGCCACCCCATTGCAGCCCAGAATGGCAATCAGATACATGGTGTCGAATGCGTCTCGGTTCTCCATCGGCAAGCAGATGCTACAATGGGAAGGCTCAGCACCAGTATAAACTGTTATAAGCTCGAGGACTCACCTTGTCGAGGAATAGTTGCTGATACCAAACAGCGGCAGCGAGGACATGAACATGGAGTAAAGCCAGCCTCCAAGCATAATTAACGCCGCCTGTCGCAACTTAATACGATGGTTCAGATACATGGCCTGCGTAATCGCCAGCCAGCGTTCGATGGTAATCACGGTCAGCGTGAATACCGACAGATGACTTGCAAACACAGTGAGGAATCCAGCAGCTTTGCAGCCCAGACCTGTATGAACACAAAACAGAGTTAATAAAGGAAAACCGCAACCACAATTAGGAACCCACCGTATTGCCAGTCGTAGGCATAGTTGAAGTACTCCCCCATGGAATGTGCATCGATGGAGGCCACCAGCAGCAGATACACGCCCAGGCAAAGGTCAGCAAAGGCCAAATGGCACATGAGAAAGCGGGGTACTGGCGTCGACTCGGGTCTGCAACAGGAAAGCATTGAAAATATTTTTCAAAATTTAATGAAAAATAAATAAAAAGAGAGCCTTAAATTTTTCTCCTTATTAAATTTGTAAAAAAAATGCTTGAATTTAAAAGAGAATATAGGTTTTTTCAACTGCATTTTTTCATGTTTTCACTAGTTCCTCTTATTTTAGCTCCCACTTGTTTCTGTTATTTAAATTTTTAAATAAACAAATTACCTTATCGATAGAATGACTGTCAACACTGCCACGTTGCCCACCACAGCCAGAGCAACTACTATCCACACGGAAATGCGTAGCCATTGGTAACCCATGACGTCTTCGCAGGGATTCAAATCATTGGGCATGGGATAACATTCAATATTTGGTTTTCTGTAAAATGTTTCATAGAAATTAATCATCAAAATCATTAAGTATTACCCTTCTCACCTGAATGTAAAGTTGCCACAAAACTCAGCCGACTGGTCATCGTCCGGGTTAATGGTGATCTGTTCATGAAAGTAGCCCAGATTGGTGGAATCGGCCATATAATCAACGGAAGCGTAAGGATAGGGGGTTATCTCTGTCACTGATGGTTCGGTGCTACCGAAACTTCCAAAATCCTCCGGCTGACTGTGGAGATTAGCTATAGTATCTTATTTAATTTTAATAATTTATTTTGTTGTTTTACGCTTCAAAGTTATCCAGGAGGGACCTCTCCTTGCGGCTGCCTTTGTTGCACTGCTCCCGCCATTTCTCAATCTCCAGCATCCGCTGGGCATGTCGCCGGGGATCGTGCCGGGATGGGAACTGGAAGGCGCAGCAGTGGAAGGAGTGCGTGAGATAGGCACGCTGTAGATTCTATTTAAAGTATTCAAAATTAACCTTTGTCCTCATCAGGATTATTGCTTGTACTCACCCGGAAGTTGTATATAGAAGGAATGGTCTTAAGGGTGTGAGTGTTCATTATGTACAAAGCTTCGATGGTCTGAAGACCCACAGAAGGCAGGCCGACAAGCGAGGTGCTGGAGAGATCACTTAGAAAGGAAAAACAAAGATTACGAGGCTTTAAATTCAAGTAGAAAAACTTACAGTTCAGCTATATCTATAATGCCATTGAAGGCATTTGGATGCATATCTGTGAGCTTTCGGTTATCCTTCAAGGAACTAAAAAAACAACAGGTTATTATCATTAAAATCGTATCCCATGCATATACCTACAGCTTGGCTATCTTCGAGCCAAAGAAGGCTGAATCATCAACGTAGCTTATGTCATTGTTTGCCAAAATACTATAAAGATTAGGAGAAGGTTTTCAAAAGATTACTAAGAAACTTCGAGGCAAACAATTTATACAATACGTACAATTGGGCAGTCTTTACGTTTATGGATTTAGTATCTATTCGAGTGATTTGATTATTATCGAGATCTCTGGGGAGAGAATTCAGTTAGCCGTTTTTAAAGTTTTGCAATTTCCAGTAACTCACATCATTTGCAGAATATTATGCGGCGGCAGGTGGCCCAGGTCCGGGACACTGGTTAGTCCGCTGTTTATGATGCGTCTAAAAATAAAAAATATGAAATGTACTCCTCGCCCAACATACAGGTGGTATTTGTACTCCTACAAAAAAAAGTTCCTCTCCTTTGTAATGGTAAACAAGCTGCAGGCACTTTATTATATTTTGGAATTTTATTATTAACTGCATCTCTTTGGTAAATACTTTGGGCTTTACAGCAAGCTTAATTAAAGTTTTGCTAGACTTTAATTTGATTAAAACATTAAATGTACAGCAGAAAAAAGTATTATTGTTTTAAATTATCTCAATAGTAATAAATTTTAGCAACATTTTGAAATTAACGGAGAATTATCCTACTCAGTTATATTATTGTATTGTAATTCAATTGATTTCACTGATGTAAAACAAACTCTCCCGCAACCATTAACCTCTACTAAATAACTAACTCTTTTTACTTTATTATTAATTATTTATTAATGGCACATGCTATGCTCCCTCTGCTGCCTTAGGGCATAAAATCGCACAGATGTGTCACCATATGGGACCCTTATCTAAGGCCAGATTTCGGCAATTGTCAAAGACTTACATTATTTCCACGGTTTCCGAAATGCCGGCAAAGACGTCCTTCGACAGAAAGGTCAGCTTGGGTGCATTGCTGATGTAGCTGTAAAGGAAAAGGGGAAAAAAAGATACCCTGGGTGATGGAAACAGCCACTTAGGCACAATTACAATCAGGCCTTACATTGTGCGCAGCAGCGTTAAATTAGCAAAAGCGCCGTCCTGTATCAGTTCGAGCTCCAGACAGTCGGTGAAGGCCCTGTCGAAACCAAAGTGGCTATCAATATGTATGTGTGGGCGGGATATTCCTAATGTACTCACACATCCAGCAATGTGGGCCCATAGACCTTCAATCCTGTGAAGCGTAGGCGAGGCAGTCCCGCCGACGCAATGGTCAATCTCTGGATGGGCAACTGCAGCGTTTGTGGCACTCGGGTGAGCGCATCGCCCTCGCAACGACACTCGACCTCCTCGCCCTGTGGATAGGTAGTGGAAGCGGTTTGTTTTATTAACTTCATTTGCCACTTAATTCCTAAGAGGTATCTGCCGGGATTCCTGGCGTTTTCACAAAACTTTGTCAAAAGCTTTTACAAAGAATTTGCAGGCAAATAGCATTAAAAAGGTAACTTTGGGAACTAAAGCTTCAAGGAATATAAGAAAATCATAATCACAAATCGCTAGAGATTTGCAAATTGCTGATCTTAAAGCGTATAATAAACTAATTTACAGGGAATTTCATACCTTACACGTGTTGTTGCATACTTTTAGACGCCTTTAAAAAGGATTCTAAAAACATACACAAAGTTTTTGTCGCTTTCTCGAATAAATAAATTAATTTAATTTAATTTTTATCCCTAGTTATAAACATAAAACCCAGCTTTGTATTAGCCTTTCAACCCTTCAATTTTAATAAATCTCACAGCTGAGTGATAGCGCTGTCCTTACACGCGAACACAAAGGGCACTGCATGACATAAATATAAACACATATGTACATGTTTGTATATAGGTGACTGCACTTACTTGATTGGGTGCTTTCCAGCAGCAGCACTTCCAGCCGGAGGGGGCAGGCGTCAATGTCACGGCCATGGGTGCGTCTCCCTGAGCCTCTGTCACTGCATTAAGACTGCTGGGTACATCGAAGCCGTGGTGGATGTCGTGACAGTTACTTCCGTCGCTGGGCCCCTCGGGAGCCAGCATGGCGTATACGCAATGCGGGCCACAAAGCGGGGCGAGCAACAGGTGGTAGACAAAGAGAAACCGGAATAGAAAGCCGATTGACAAGCACGTTAGGGCTGTCTTTGGCTGCCCACGGCCCTCCCTCCGGACCCAGTTTGTTTGTCTTCTACCCATTGAACTCTGTCAGCAGCACTTTCCGTCCAACGATCCTAAGCACATAATGGGCGGCCCATTTGCTCAGAGATATCCGTCTGCTTTGCCTCTATGAAGTATCACTTCTAATTGGTTTCGTTTCAATTACTCATCTTGAACGCCGAGGAGAAGGAGAAGTCTAGAAGGAGCAAAGGAAGAAAGGATTCAATTGCTGAGTGCGTCACTAACGGCCTAATAAAGCCATCAAGCTGGATGCCGACAGGCTGCCTAATGATAAGTCTAAATAGCATCAAGTCCAAGCCGATCCAATCCGATCCCAAGATATTTGGCAGCCTGTGAATTGGCCGGTCACGTTCTGTGCTGCCTTACGCGTGTTTGATTGATTTTCAAATCCGCACAAAAGCGAACGACAAAATCAATCGAAAAACCGAAATCACACACACAACAGGTAGGTATTTGCGGTGAATTTCTTAAGCAATCATTTTTGGACAAGACCATGGCAGCACAGTGAAGCCTGTGACACAGTGAGGACACTGACTCGGGAAGGGAAAAGACGAGCAAACAGAGCAGGCAAAAGAGCAAATATCATTGAGAGTCGGTTGGGTTGTTAATTAACATATGTTATCACAGGCATAAAACTCATATTTAAGCTATTGCATTATTTTTAGACACAGTATCAGTATCATATCACATATCACGTTTCCAGACATACAGATATTTATTTTTAATTTATAAATGCCCCCCACGAGCCGTCGAGTCGCTTTACAGCTCTGTTTGTGCTTAATTTTAGTTCTCACCAGCTAATTGAAACATTCAGTTGCGTGTAATTAGTGATCCCATAAACAGAGAGATTGGGAGCTGGGATCTGGTCCCAGCAGTTCCTAGGAGACTCCAGGCCCCAACTACTATTCGCTTATCTACAGCAGAGACAGAGATGGCGACAGAGAGACCTCAAAAGACGGTCGCCGACAGGTGTGCTGGTGGCTGGTGGGTTCCTGCGGCTTAATTAACAAATATTTGTTCTCGCATGTGTTCTCTGCTCCATCTACATAGCTTTATTGCCTCGATCTTTTTCTTTCGGCCGGAACAAGTGCACAATCTGACTATCGACTCCTCCTATCTGCGAAGGTAACAATTGTAATTAATTAACACCTTTGCCTAGGCGACCTCCCCGCGGAATGCGCATATTGCCGTGAACCCTGCTCTGAAGACCAGATTTTCCGCCGATTAAACGGATTGAGTGACAAAAATCTGCTGGCCATGACGTAACCCGTTTACAGAAACAATAATAAAATCATTGTGTGTGTTGAGTTTCACCAACAAAGCCAAGAAAATGAGTTAAGCCAATTATTTACACAATATTTTGCTTGATTGGCAGCTCGCCTGATTGTTTGCATTTAAATCAAGAGCGAATAGTTAGCAGTTTTCGGATTTAATTTAATCTAGTTCAAAGCACTCACATACACAAGTCGAATCAATGATTTTTTGCACTTGGAAAACGCAGTTAATTTCCCTAATTGCTAGATTTTCCAGTTCCTTGAATTTTCTGCGGGGAGACACATAAGAGGAGCACATAAAAGGATATATCTTCCAAGCAATTCTTTTTTAATGAACACGATTTCAGCGACATTCTGGACACTCTCTGGTCTCTGCTGGTGTCGTTTTTAACGAATTATTGTTAATTGCCGCATTAACAACATTATAAAAACAAGTTAGTAGCCCAGGGAAAATATATCTGTGCGTATAAATCAAATTAGAATGTTATAGTTGAGTGGCCCAAAAATAAATTAAAACAACTTTCTGTCTCACTGCTCTAATGTTAATGGTTAATTTCATTTTATTATCATTTCGGTAAATTCCTGGCCAAATTGTTATTCATCAAAATGTGTAAAAAGATCGAAATATCTGTGAAGCTAGCAACAACTCTCGAAGTCTATTAATATCTACGCATTAGCGGACACATGGTAATGCCTTCGACATCACACAAAATCATTCATTTTCGATTACACTTCACAGCACAAATCACAGTATAGGCAATGCAGTGTAATTTCCCAGCGATTTTAGACTTTTCAGTGCACTCTACACTGCCAACAACAATACAGCTTTTAAGGCGATTACCTCCGAGATTACGGAATACAATCTGCCATTTGTTTCACACCCCACGGGTTTAATTAGTAATTGCTGCTATATGCCAGACACAGACACCATAGATTAGCTGCCCAATATTTATACATAGCTTATCGCCACTAAAATCGAAAGTAGACTTTTCGATAATTTTATGGGTAATTCTGCAGCACTCGGGATCATGCAATAAATTATATATCACAGGAAATATGATGGGTTTTCTGGCTTTTGGAGGTAAATTTGGTCAGGCGGTTTGTTTGGTAATGTTTAGCACACACACACGCACACACATATATAGGTTATTTTCCGCTTTTCCTCTGTAAACAATTTTCTAGACACATGATGTTGCTCACCGGAATTGAGTTTATTTTTTTTTTACGACGTCTTTACTTGTTGCGTTGTTGCGCCGAGGACCAGTTAGGGATTAACACCCAAGCGGAAGCCACTCGACCACCGAAACTGTAGGAACTCTATTGTCGGAAACGAGCAAACGAACTGCCTGCCGAGCGCGACGACGACCGAGCAGCTCAAGTGGCGATAGCGAAATGAGAGCTCGTCCACGACGAGCTGCGGCCGAGCTCCGAGCAGCCAATGTATATGGACTGTACAGGGCGACTGGGTGTGCTTGTGTGGGCACTGATTTGTGCTGCTGTTGCGGTTGTTTCAGGTGAAAGATTTCCCTTTTATGAGACCACCTGTTGGCCTGCAAAACAAAACCTTGAACTGCTGCTATCCAGGAGGCCTTGCCTTTACACTCATGCGTTCAGAGACCGAGCTGCCTTGTCATTGGTAAATATTCAGCCAGGAATAATAGTTCGAAGCCAAAAGCCAAATCCAAAACTAAATATATTCTTTCGCTCCGATTCAAACCATAAACCTGTCCAAATGGATATGATCTTTCAGTACAAGAAGGACCACACCTTCGAGAGGCGCCGCAACGAGGGCGACAAGATCCGGCGCAAATATCCGGACCGGGTGCCCGTCATCGTTGAGAAGGCGCCCAAGACCCGTCATCCCGACCTGGACAAGAAGAAGTATCTGGTGCCCACCGATCTGACTCTGGGCCAGTTCTATTTCCTAATACGCAAGCGGATCAATTTGAAGCCCGACATGGCTTTATTCTTCTTCGTGAACAACGTGATACCGCCAACATCGGCTACCATGGGAGCACTTTACCTGGAGCACAAGGACAAGGACGACTTCCTCTATATCTCCTATTCCGATGAGAACGTTTACGGACGTCAATAGACCCTCGGGTTTAACCCGCCAAAATCGTTTGCCTTGTTGAGTTACTTTTACGCCATTTGCCAAGTTCATCAATAAAGTGACTCGACTGTCCCTAGCCACCAAGCGCCGTCGGCGGCTTCGTCATCCCCCCGACGACTCGTGCTGGGTTAAATAATCATCACAGTATGTGCTTCCCCTTTCTGGGAAGGGGCTGGCTAATCCCTTGCCCCTGGTCGCTGGTTGGTGGAAAAAACAGAAATTAATTGAAGCGCTCGCTCAAAAAAAAAAAAGAAGCTAGCACTGAACTCACAGCTTAATTATAATTCAGAAATCGATGGCCCGTCTCATTCATTTAGAGCTGCGACAAATTAAACAGAGGCATCGCATCGCATTTTGTTGTTATGATGGTTTGCCCAAGTTCACTAATTGGTGAAAATATGAGCCATAAAACCAGTTTAAATCGGCCAAAAGTGTGCTGCTGTTCTGTGCTCTGAAAGCATGCAATAAAATCTCGGCGGAAGGCACTCGACCAGCGATGGTGGTTGGGTGGGATTTCGATTGGATTTGAATTAGATATTGCATTCAAAACAAAGTTATTTGACAAACTAATTGACACGCTTGGATTAGCAAAGGAAACTTTTAAGCGAAAATGTTTTTAGAATCGTAGGGATAGATAGTACTAGGTACTATTCCACTATTGACCACCCACAACCCACACCAGATTCATGCTCACATTCTGTCATCTATTTATAATATTTATTTACATGTCCAAGCTTTAAATGGAAAATTTATAGCAATTTAATCAAAATCTACATATATTTACCAAAAATATCATAGGTTGAATAGCATATAAAAGAAAGTAAGTGTAAACGTATTCTAAAGTACACCAATAATCAAACAACTAGTTCAACAGCACGGATTACAAGGAGAGCAATTCGTGTAACTTAAAAGTGCACTTGCCTTACGTAAGAAATGTAAAAATAGAAAATCAAATATTAAAATATCTAACTTAAACAAGACATCATCACACAACAGCTGACTGTGAAATCTAGCGAAATTGTTATAGACATTTGATAATATTCTGTGTTATACATTTTAATTTAGCTTACGATTTGCATATCATGTTATTTACAAATGCGAACCAGCTACTAATTGACTAGATAATCCAAAGCGAATATCAATACAGTTGCGGTCAAAATAATAGCAGTAAATAGAAAGAAACTTCATGTATTAAAATAACATTTTTATGTTTAGGAGTTTCGTTTGTGATAGGTTGAAACGTATTGTTGAAACGTTGAAATTGTAGTAATTAAAAGTATTGTTGAAACTGTTGGAATTGCAAAGACTTTGTTATTTGGGGAATTTGTTGAAATATTGTATATTTTTCAAGTATTCCCGGGCTCGGTCATGGTTGTTGTTGAAATAATTGTACGGTTTGTTAAAGTTGTTGAAATTATTGTTGAAAATATTTGGTATGCGTCGATAGGTTACCATTTAATGTAAATATATACAAATATATACTACTTTCCCCTCAGCTGTAAACATTACATACATATATCATAACAGTAACAGAAGCGCAAAAAAGACACAAATTAGTCCATTGAATTAAGAAATTAGTGAGTGTCCGAAAATAAATGACAACTTCTGGGTTATCTGGCAAAATATTTGTCACCGGACAGCAACAATGTAATATATAATATACAGACAGATGGAGTCAGTGGTAAGAGAAAATAACAAATACACATACATATAATAATAAAAAGCGTTCTCAATTTGCGTATTATTAGCAATGGAAATCAGCTTAATCGCCGGACGGCGGAGATGGTTCCAATTCCAAGCTGCTTTTATTTTGGTTTCTTTGTTAAGCCGCAGTAGCAGTTACATAAAACGGGGATATACAATTTGGTGGAATTTAAATACAGTTTAAAAGCTCGATAAATAAATTAAAAATGAATTTAAAAAATTAACCTAAGTGCGCCAGGCATTCAAGTTAACAGCCGGCAGGTTGGGATCATCACAGCCTATAATTTGATTGCTATAAAGATAAACGGAAGATGCTGTAAAGAAAGTGCTGTGCTCAGCTTTTGCTTTTTATATTTCGCTTACCCAGGATGATCGGCTCTTACGAAGGCGGCCAGTGGGACCTCGTGCAGTGTGAGGCGATCGGAATTGTCACAGATCAGGCGGGCCAGCGTCACCTTACGCAGCTCCTGCAACTGAGCAGGGGTGAAGGCTCCTGGATTAATCGTTTCGTCGTATTCGTAATAGTAGCGATCACCCTGCTTGAAACGGGCAAATTGATCGCCAATGATCTCGGCAAAGGTTACGCCCACGACACCGCCATCGACGGCCTTTTCCAGAAGGCCGCCCACCCACAAGTCAATGTCATCGGGTGTGCGATAAACGCTAGCCAACTTCTGGCCAATCTATTTGAAAATATAATGATTAAAAAAAATTAATTAAAAAGTGTTTATAAAAAGTTTTTAAAAGATTTTTTTATTAAAAACAAACTCACCTCACTGGGAAACTGCTGAAAGCTATGCAACTTGGCTGCGCCCATCAACTCCAGGTAATCATTGTAGCTGCGCAGACCTTGGTCGCGTCCTCGCTGAATATTAATGGCAGCCAAGTCCAAGCCAAAGGGACTATCACCACGGAACAAAAAGCGACTAAGCTGCTCAGGAGTAATTAAATGTTTAGAAAGTATTTAAAAAAAATAATAAAAGCAATGCTTACACCCTGGCTAATGGAGCTGTCGACCTGTTGCATCGGCTGGCTATAGAGAGTCCGCAGCATGTCATCGTAGAACTCGCGTTTTCGCATTCGGGAAGGATTGAACATTACATCCGGTATATTGACCACTTCATCGATGTGACCCTGCTCCTGACGGATGTGAAACTTGCCATCGACACTGTAGGAAAAGGAAGAGAAACTGTAAAACATACATTTTTATAACACGTAATTCCCACCTGGAGTGACCCATGCGGTAGGCAGCGCCTGAGAACTCGTTGGTTATAGCTGGATTCACATCAATATTGTAGTCACGGGCATAGCCCTTATCCAATGGCACTAAACGGAAGCGTTTCATCTGCTGTGGCCCAATGATTATGGGCAGGAACTCGCTGTACGTAATGTGCTGCATTTCGGCAATGACGATGCGTCGAGCCTCCTGGAACAGCCATTCATCGCTGGCCGATGGGTTTACCTGGTTCAGAGCATCCGCCACACGATTGTGCTCGCGAGCCAACAGAATCTGGAGTGTGATTAGCGAAATGATTTGATTTGTCCTTCCATCGCCTAAAAATATATTATAAACATAAGCATTACCAACTATAAAATCATAAATTTCTAAAATTTACAACTAACCCGAGTTGAAGCAGGACTTGCCGGCTTCCTCACTGGGACATGCAGTCTTATCGTTGGTCAATGGCAACAGGTCCCTTCCAAAATCATTTAGCATTCGCAGACGGCCGCCTCGGAAGGATCTCAGGCCGCGAGATGCCTCCTCGCTTGATCCATAAACCGGTGAGGCGTCCACAAAATGCGTGACCTTACTCAACTGCTTGCCATAGCCAAGTTGGCAGTCGGGACTGGGCACCAATGACAAGCGTACAAAGTTCAAGCAACGTACTCCAAAGGCCGAGAAAAACTCATCATCCGGCTCAACCATGATGGGCATGCAGGCAAAGTGGCTTTCTTGCGGGCTCAGAGGGGCTTTTCCCTGCGGCGAGCAGCATTGCACCAGACTTCCGTCCTCCAGACGCACTGAGGATGATTGCGTAACGTCATGGGCCTGGAAATGTGTCATCATTTACAAGAGATGTATGAGAAGAGGAGCTGGAGGTCTCTAATCCCACACAAAATCACTTACCAACACCTGTCCGAACTGCATCACTAGAAGATTATATCTCGGATGCGGACGATCTACGTCTGCGAGCAGCGTGCGGGATATCTGGCGAGCTCCCAGCAGCGGGCTGCCATCGGATTGGGAGTGAGCACGCGGCGTCCAGATGCCATCCTCGTAGGCGGGGGGCAGCAATCGCTCCATAGGCTGACCAGCGGCGCCCCACAGGGATCGCCGCGGCAGAGGATTGTTACAGGTGCCATCCAAACTGCGATATGGCGAGCTCACTTGCCGGCACACAGGCGGCGGCTGGCAGTGCTGGGCCAGCGGCGTCTCCGTGAACTGGACAGGCACATTGTTGGTGATGAAATCGTCGACGGGCACTTGCTCCTTCTTCCCGAACAGCTGGGTGGTGATCACCTGCTGGATGGCACTGTTCGAGATGGCAAAGTTCTGCAGATCATCGTTGGCCGTCGAATGGAAGACCAGACCGTGAGCAAAGTCGGGGAAGCCTCTTCGCACGGGAATCTGCGCCACTCCGTGCATCAGGTGCTCGAAATTGCGCCTTGCCTCTTCCAAAATGGCGGGCGAGAGGATGGCGGGAAAGCTGCTGACTGTCCGCTCCCTAACCGCAGCCGTGTGGTTTTGGCCCGTCTGGCAGCAGTAGCCCAATTTCCCGGCTGGCAAATCACAAATCTGTGGCTTTTCATGGTTTTCCATGCGAACATGAGCCGGGCACTGGATTTTGGGTACGCATTTCACACCGACGCACGGTTGACATTTTTTCAGCAAAGCGCTGGTGGCTAGAGCGAGTCAAGCATAGAGCCGGAAACCGTTAGCATGGGACAAGTGCAAGCAAAGGAGAGACCAGAAAAGATCCGTTTTCTGTCCAGCTTTGTCAAAGATAACTGTAGTTTTTGCTACTCTACTTATTGTTCCCTCACCTGGTTCGGGTTTCTTTGTGGTTTTTGGAGAAGTGGTCACAGGCGCTGGCGTCTGCTGGTCGTCGACATCTTCGTTGAATCGGTTTTGGCGCACGAAAAATGCCGCTGCTTCGGATTCGCGCAATTGTGTTGCAATTAAAATCTGACAACACAGCAGCGAAATACACAAAAGACGACTCATTTTAGAAATTAAATAAGCATTACAGCAGGGATAATACTTTTCAAATGGGAGATAGAAATTAAATAAGCGTAGAGCTTAGAGCGGTATAACTTTTCAAATTGAAAGATAGGATTTAAATACTCTTAGAGCTTTCCAAATCGAAATGTGTTGCCAGTTTAGCTTACTTCAGGCTAGATCTAAATATTTGAAAATGGAAAAGCTTTTGAAATATGCAACTAACTTGTAGCTTATTTTAATATTAATCTAGTATATTCAAGAAATAATTGCATTCATGATTTATTTTATAAGAAATATATACATATGTATATAAATATTTTTAAAAAATAATATAAATTAAATTTACAATAATTAATAATAATAATTATAGCACTAATAATAGCAATTGTTATTGCCAATAATTTAATTTCGAAATAATTCCTTTCATTTTTTTCAAGTTCTTGAATTTTAAAAACATTTATTTTGTCTATTTTTTTAGTTAATTATTAATAGTATACATATGTATCATTCACACTTAATGAACTGCTTCGCCTGCTTCTATAAAATTTATAATATTCCAATTTAGAATGGAAAACAATTACATGTTATTTAAAATTAAACAAAAAAAATGTATCTTTTAAATTATTATTTTAAACCATATATTTATATGTTGTTCATTGTAAAAATTGTTTTGGTAGTAACTTCTTTCTTTATTCTCCAAAAGCTCTCTCGCTCTCACTAATTCTACGAGACTTGGCTTATTTCCAGCGATAGCAAATCAGTCGTCACCTGGAACTTGTTCGGATATGATGAGATCATTAGCCTCTTTTGCGTTTGCGGTTTTCGTGTTGGTCGCATGTCCACCTAAAACGGACAGTGCCAGGATCTTGGCCACTCTTCCCTTTCCGGGTCCATCACAATATACATTTATGAAGACATATTTAAAGACCCTGGCCTCCAGGGGTCACCAGGTGACGGTGATTAATGCATTTGCAAATACTCCCACACCCAATATACGTTTTATTGAGGTTCCAAAACTGATTGAGTGTCATGAAGGTACGTTTTTTTCAAATAAAAATGCTCAGGTAGTTAAGTTTGCTAAATGATAAGGTAGGTCAGCATTGATAATAAGAGAGATAGGCTATTTTAGGGAACAATTTAAAGTTTTCTGATTAGATTTAAAAGAGATTATGCACACAATAAGGTTTCAACTATCACATAACATTTAAATTAATTAAATAATTAAATAAATAATTAAAATATATTAAATAATTATCTACCCGCTTTAATTCCTAGAAATGAAAGTGAATTTCTCCTGGGATAAAATATTACCCAAATTGGTGGTGATTACACTGGAAGACAACGGTGTCCAGAAGCTTCTCCAATCTGGGGAGACTTTCGATCTTGTGCTGGTGGAGATGGAACTGGTGGAAACACTTTATGGGCTTGCCCAGCACTTTAACGCCAGCCTTGCAGGATTCCTCAGCTTCGGAACACATTATACGGTTGACGAGGCTATGGGCAATGTATCGCCGATCAGCTATAACCCTTTAGTGACGTCCTCCCGCACTGATCGGATGACTTTCACTGAACGTTTGGCCAATCACTACGAATACCTTGTTGAGAAAGTTCATCGGCATTTCATACACCTGCCAGCCATGCAGAAGTTGTACGACAAGTACTTCCCGGAGGCAAAGCAAACCATGAGCGAAGCAATAAACAGCATTTCGTTGGTTCTGCTGGGTGATCACTTCTCCCTGAGCCACTCGCGACCCTATTTGCCCAACATGATCGAGGTCGGCGGAATGCACATCTCCCACCAGCCGAAGCCCCTGCCAGACGATATTAGACAGTTTATCGAGGATTCACCCGATGGCGTTATCTACTTTTCCATGGGATCGAATATGAAGAGCACCGATCTTTCCCAGGAAACTCTTGACGTGCTGGTGAAAACCTTTTCTAGTCTCAAACAGCGAGTGCTGTGGAAATTCGAGGATCAATTGCCGGGAAAGCCAGATAATGTCCTGATCAAAAAGTGGTATCCACAGTCGGACATCCTGGCCCATCCCAATGTCAAGTTGTTCATTTCCCATGGAGGGCAGCTAAGCATCACGGAGAGTGTGTATTTCGGCAAGCCCTTCTTGGGGCTTCCCTGCTTCTTCGATCAGTTTAGGAATGTGCTTCGAGCCCAGAAATTGGGTTTCGGCCTAGGCTTAAATGTAAAAAATCTGAAGCAGTCGGATCTGGAAAGGTCCATCCAGACACTGCTTACCTCGGCCAGCTTTGCCGAGGCATCGACTGCCATCTCGGAGCGATTTCGGGACCAACAGGAGACTTCTCTCGATCGTGCAGTCTGGTGGACGGAATACATAATCCGGCACAATGGAGCTCCTTACCTAAGAGCAGCCAGCAGGGACCTCAACTTTGTTCAACTCCACAGCCTGGACACTTTGGCTGTACTTGTGGGTATACCTCTCCTGGTTGGGTTGTTGCTTTATAAGGTATATTTCAAAGTCAAAGGATTACGAAAATTTGATAATGTTAAGAAGATACAATAGGATTAAAATACTTTTTCTATGAAATTTTGTCCACAATTATTTGTGATTCCTGTCATTAAAATTAATTTAATTTTAAATATTTTTTTTAAATTTTTTATGATCACATAAAAACAAAAAAAAAAAACAGATTTTATAATTTCTTTTATATTATTATTTGTAATTTATTTATAAAGGTTAAAAAAATATCACAATAAAAATTTATATTTTTAATAAAAAAAATATGGATAATCAGGCCTGCTCCGGTAATCGTAAAATTTTTTCGATTTCGTTTTGGGCGAAAACGAACCGTTTTGGTTTTTAGCTGCTCCGGTTTTCGGCAAATTTCTGCTATCGGATGTTTCGATTTCTCATCGTTTCTCACTGCTCAAGCAGCTAACTTGTGTTGTTGGTAATAAGCAAACAACGTAAAGTACTGCCTATTATATTTACAATTGCCCTTTTTCTAAGCCAGAAAAAGGCAAAAAATGGTAGAATTAAGCAAATCCAGGCACCTAAGATGCTGCCACACTTTTCACAGTTTTAATTCCGGTGGTCTCAAATAATTATTTGGTTAAATTGGACCATTTAAGTAATCACATTAAATAGCATTATTTATAAACAACCATTTTGGCGGTCCTTTAAAGTTATTAATGTATTCATTTATATTTTATAAGTATTTTTAACT
>VNJY01000713.1:0-52400 GCA_008042715.1 Drosophila bocki
GAAGACAAATGGCTAGCTTGAGCGCCCTGTTGGGAATGCAATCCGGGCCTGGCGCCTTCGTCACCTTGATCCTACCCGCCATCGCCATCATCTCCTCTTCGGAGACGGGCTCGAGCTCATGCATCGGGTAGGTGCCAGCCCCCGTGGCAAGCTCAGGGTTAGACATCCTGGGGAATAGGTGCGCAACTATCTTCCCGAGGCTTTCCGCATCCAATGGGGCGCAGTTGTTCGCTCTGCCGACTTTCTTTACAATTAATTTGTAAGCGTTCCCCCACGGGTCTCGGTCCGCTGCCTCGCACAGCTCCAGAAAGCATTTTCTCTTGCTGCCCTTTATTGCCGCCTTGAGTGCTCTTCTGCACCGATGGTATGCCTCGCGCTTTACCAGGTGTGACTGGGATCCGCGCGACCGTTGGTAAAGTCGCCTGGCTCTCACGCAGTCCTTTCGTGCCTCTGCTATCTCCTGGTTCCACCAGTACACGGAGGCGCGGTGCCTAGAGTGGGCGGACCTGGATGGAATGCACTCCTCACAAGCCGATAGCACCTGACCCAGACATTTAACCTGAGGTGGAGCTCATCTGGGATGTTGTTTTTCCTCTCGCTTCCATCCTTATCTCAACAAGGACACTGGCACAATTTTCCAGCTTTCCGCTTCAATTATATGAATACAGTAAATATTTGATTTTATTGTCGGTGTTTCTTCAGCTGGCTTAAGGATTTAAGTTTCGGTTTTGGTTGTTCTTTTGCATTTCCCGCTCCTTCAATTTATTTCCGCAAACAAAGTTCTGCAAGCCGAAAATTGGCAAGTACCTAGCATGCTACTTCCTTTTGGGCCAGCTTAGTTGTTGGCATTAAAACTAGTTTAACTGCTCGTCTAGAACATGGCGGGATTAATTTTTTCATTTCGCCGTGCCCAACTTGACCCAAAGTTTGCCACTTTTTTATTACCCCTCGGCTTGGTTATTAAATGCAATCTCCTTTATGTGTAGGCGACATTAATAAGCTGAAAGTGTGTGTGAGGCTTTTATTTGAGATGGTACATTTTTCGATATATCGTTGTTGATGTAGGATTCTTTCGATATTATAAATAAAGAAGTTGTGACATAAATCGATCACTTAAAATAATCATTTGTTTTTTTGTAAAATTAAATTATATTTTTTTATAAGAAAAACTAAATAAATTTGTTTGTCATTTTATCGAAATTTTAATTATCGATATATTAGGTAAATTTTAAAGTTTACATTAAAAATATCGATACTGTATATATTTGATTGCAAAATATATATAAATAAATTTTTTAACGTTGCGATATTTTTGGGATATATTCAGATATTTTGTTAAATATTTCGGGAAAATAAAGATATAAATTAGATATGATATTTCTGAAAATTTTCAAAATATATCGATATTTGTATATTTTTTGATATTAAACATTTTTATGTATCAAATATATTGTTCCGGTAATGTCTTATCGAACTTTTCATCTCAATATATATTTTTCATGTAACATCGTATTTAGCTATTATATGTTCATAAAAGAAATTCAAGTAATCTACATATATTTCTTGTAAGAAAACAACGAACTTAAATCGATAATTTTCGATATTTTTTTCATATCCAATGCACATCCCTTGCGCGTATTTTTATTTACCTCCGACACACACGCCTGTACACTTGTATGTGCGTGTGCAGCAAAGGAGGACATTGTTAAAGTTGACAGCACGCCTAGATCCCTGCTGCCTTACATTAAATTAAATTTATATGCTTATTTATGAACTTGCAACAATGAAATATTTTTGCGACAAATAAAACTTGAGCCCAACGAGGTGGAAGAAGTGGCGAAGAGGAAAAGGAGCGCCAGCTGCTGCGCTGTGGGCCCCAAACAGAAAAAGGAAAGGTAGAGCCAGACCAACAGAGAGGGAGAGAAGGGATCCTTGGTAGTTTTGATGGGTTTTGTGAATGGCGTCGAGCAAAAAAAAATGTATAAAAATAAAGAAGGGGAAGGGAAAGTTGGGTGGCATTCGTGGACAGCTGTATGCCTCATAAGTGTGCTTTTGATGGCTATTTAAGTATTTTGTATTATTGCCTTTTTCCCGAAATGAGTCTTTGACGGACTCCTGTCATCGTAATGAAACTCCGATATGAGGCGAAATACGATCATATTTATGTGCTCAAGTAATAAACGGTAGCAGGCAGACATTAAAGGTGAATATGGGTTAAGTAAAGTGTGTAAAAAATGCTGTAAACCCCGGTTTATGGTTTCAATTATCCCTATATAGGATTCTGAAATTTTAAAGCCAGCATTATATTTTACAGGGCGAAGAGGTTGTTAAAATACACATATTATTAATATGCTTTCAGGATGAATGGTTATGATTAGCATGAGTTATAAATCACGTTTGCCACATATAGCTTTTCTTAATAAAATATATTAACAAAATATCTTCTTATAAACCCTCCAATAATTTATGTTAAATTCCTGAAAACCTCAGATCCCTGAGAATGTATCCCCATTCGATTTGCATTCCAAATAAATGGTTATGGAAGGAAATCAATAAGGGATTTCCACCCTGCTTTACATTGGAGCACCTTGAAATTTAATTAGATTTCACACTTTTGCCGCATAAAATGGCCACGCCCCCTTTAACCCCTTTTTGCCACACACACACACATAACTCAATACCACAAATGCCAGAGTGGAGCCTAATTGAGCCATTTAATTGTCATATAAATCTCAAATTTTATCGCCCTGAGACAGCCGAAGGAGCAACCGCAGGGCCGCAGAAGTTACCCATGGGAGGGAGGATAGGGTTGGGTAGGAAGTAGGGTGGCCATAACAACTCTCATTTGACTCCAGTCAACTCGAATCTGGCCATAAGAAGTGACTTCTTGTATATCGTAAACATTTACGATATTCAATAAACTTTTATTCCCAACTGTGGAAGGACATTTTAAAGTTTTTTATTTTGGTCCGCCGCCTTTGGACAAACTGGCGCTGGTAAAACAGTTAATTGAAGTGCGTACTTGAGAGCAGGAAAATGGCTCAGAGGGGAGGAAAACCGTTGGCCACAGACTGGGAAAAGGGTTGGAAAAAAATGGTTTTGGGGGGGAGATAGAACAGGAAAAGCTTTATGGACTCTTGGTCAGTAGTTGGCTTCTCCAATTTCTGTTTTTTATTTTTTGTCGTTGGTTGGTTCCTCTAAGCCGTTTCTCTGCCCCCTTTTTGTCCCACTTTTTTCTTTTTTTTTTGAGCCCACTAAGCTGCAACTCATGAGCGAACAATTTGCAGCCGTCGAGCCAGACTCCCGACATTTAAAAATATTTTTTGTTCTAGCTCGTTTCTGGTCGCCTGCCTTACTTACAAATCCCCGAAAGCTGTAAATGGAATTCGTTGCAGTTTTTATACCCTAGTTAGAGGTATTTTTCTTTCGAAGAGGATTGCGATGCAGTTAAGGAGACATCTTAATATTTACAGATCTTCAAAAAGTCCTTTAAGTACTCTGAAATTCTAGATGTTTGTCAAGCAAGTCAAGTAAAAATTCTCTAGGGATTCCTTTAGCCACAAACTTGCTTTATTATTTTCAAGGAGTAAAAGGGTATCACTTACTCCTTTCTTTGATTTTGATTCTTGTTTTTCCTGCTGCTTGAAATAATTTCTTTCTTGTGCAAAATTCGACTTTAAGTTTAGCAATTTGCTTTGACTATGATTCCATTTACTGAAACCGACGACCATTTCCATAGATTGTGGTTGTAATTGCTGTACGTTTTTGCATTAGCCTCATTTGGCTCGTAAGGATGCTTCGGTTCGGCTTCCCCATATGAAACGTGTTCCAGCGCCCAAAAGTCGGCTGCAATTTCCAGCCTCTCTGCGCCTTGACATGTTTGGTCTCCTTTTAGCAACTTTCTATCTACTGCCATCTCTGTCTGTGTCGGCAATGTCCTGGCAAACATTTTAAACTCTTGGCAGGCAAACAGAAGCCCGAGGAAAAGAAGGCGCTGGGCAAGGGGGCGCGGCAGAACCAATTCCAATGCTCATTGCCAGGCTGTTGACATTTTAATAAAAATTATTCGTCGCATTGCAGGGGCAGCGGTCTGGAGGGGGAAAAAGATTGCATTCATGGGCGGACATAGTCGCGATGAAATAGGGGTTCGCATTAGTGCAAATATATAGAAGGAGCTGGAATGAGGCTGGCTATAAATGATTCCAAAGCGCATTCATTGCCAACTAAAATGTGTGTGCGAAAATTAATGCGAGAAGGCAAACGATTCAAAGAATCTAAAATGAAAAACCGATAAACATTAGCGTTGCTGCATTCCAAGCGAATGGGCGCAATAAAGAGCCATGCCAAAGGCTGCAAATTGAAAATGTTTATTTCAAAAGGGAGCATTTACAAATCAAATTGTAGACCTAGAAATATTTAAATTAAAAAAAAAAAGTAGTACTAATGCATTTACATACTTTTGCTTTATAATTGAATTTTGTAAACTTTTTGACAAATAAAAATTATCATTAAAATATCGATAAATATCGATTTCAAGAATGCCATTATTTCAAATCTTCTTGAGTGCATATGATGGGTAAAAATCCCGATATTGCCATAACTCACATGTATTCCTAATTGCAAATTTAAATATAGATTAATAATAAAGTAAATATTGGAAAAGATAAATTAAGTAACGGAAAAGGTTCAAAATACAAACAATAATGTTTTAATCAAAACAAAAAATTTTGAAAGCGTGAATTTTTATTTCTGCCCGCTAAATAAAATTATAATAAAATTGTTAAAATCCCACAAGAAGTCACATTTTTCTTCCAGACCCCTACTGAAATATATTTTTTTTTAGCTTTCTGCTACTCCGTAATTTGTAACACTCGACTAATTTACGACATAATTAAAATACAACACTCACTGGCAGCCAATATTTATTCATGTTAATATTGACAGCCATCGACAGCAAAAATACAAACGGCGGAAGCCAAAGTCACTTAAATTATTATTTAAAAAATATATATAAGGAAATGGACACTGCGGCTCGTAAATTTTCGCACAAACAGCGCAAACACATTGAACTGCAATAAAAAGAAACATTTTTTGCCATTAAATGGGAGCAACGAAAAGGCAGCAAAAAAAGCTTTGACCGAAAGGCAAATATTCCAAATGCAAATGAAAGAAATAGAAAGAGTGAGAGGCAGGCTCTGAAGACAAGAAAAAATAAGATGTACGCAAATAAATTGCATTATCGTTGATTTGCCCCAAAAATTTATTGCATATAAACAAATTGCCAAGGCAGCAAATCTATTGTTTGGATATTTGTGTCTGCCGACGAAAATTGCGAAAGCGACTTCAACGAAATCAAAAGGCAATCAAATCCTCAAATAACCCCCAAAAGCTGGAATTTCGTATAATATAATTCACTTTTACTATAGGGTCGTCGTCGTCGTCAGGCATAAAAAAGTCATGAAAAGTTGCAGGAAGGAAGGACCCGCTGGCATGTCTGCATAAAATATTGGCAATGTTGAGCTTGAAAGGCTTGAAATTAGTTTTCCGTTCTATTTGGCCATGAAAAAAAAGGTGAAATGCAAAATGTTTTTCCAAATAAAATCAATAATTGGATTCAAAAATATAGATTAACATATTTTTCTCTAAAGCAAAGGGCTTTTTATTTCAATTTGGATTTAAAAATAATTTTTATTTCCCGTAAAAACCTAAAATTATTATTATTTTAATATTATATATAGCAAAAATATTAATCTTTATATCATATTGAAATTATAAAAAAAAAACTTTATTTATGATAGATATATAATATTGAAAATATTAAAAAATATCACAAATTGTGTGTATTGATATCAAAAAAATCCAATAAATGTTATTTGTCCCTTTATCCGATATATTAACCCAAATATCGATAAATCTCAAAATATCTAAAAATTCTCTGAAGGCTCTAGTGCATTTTTTAAAGTGCTTTCATAACCAAATAACTTCTTGACGGCCGCAGATATAAACAGTAAAATTTCGCTTTTACAACTGATAGTTGAAATTGTCGCGTCATATCGCCTCGTACTATATATCTGCCATAAAGATTGTGTACCTGATAGAATCGCTACGACAGCTCCCTATCGGGAACCCAACTTGAGGTAATCTACGCCATACCGAGGCATGTTCCGTGTAGATTGCATGGCCCAAGCACCTCCAATTATCGCAAACAGCACTGGAAACCCGTGAACAAACGAGAGCCGGAGAGCTCTCCAGTCCTTAAATATTTCCGCACAGTTTGCTTTTGCAGTACTTGCACTTTTCGATGCCCCCGGGGTCTCCGTGTAGCCTCTAACTAATTTTTGCTTTTACCCCTTTTTTTTGGGGATACGAATTGGGGTTGGGGAGGATGAGCCCAAGACCAAACATAAATTCTGTTGGGTCAAGCACGCACCGAAATTAAAAAAAAGGAAGAAAAATTAAGTGAAAAGAATGGTGGAAGTTGAAAAATTGTTTGGGTTCCGTAACAGACTTTAAGGGTTCTCAAGGACCTCCTTCTTCTCGATGCTGCCTTAACCTTGCCGCCCACAACTAATGGGTTAAGGTGAAGCCTCTGCTTGGCAACGGATTCGTACATTCGGATTCAGGCAGCATCCGCGAACAATTCTCGTTAGGCGGGCTACCAATTGACACTGAATTTAATTCCGCTTGAAGTGTTTTGCCATTGCCTGACATTTGAATTGGTAATTCCTGCCACCGCGACTTGCGAGGCATTCAAGCTTCTTTGGGCCCCCTACAGTTACCCCCTTTTTTTGCCCTTCCTCCCACCGTACAACGGAAATTGCCTTTTTTGCGCGACTTCCCACCAACGGAGTTTTGCCAACCAACAGGGTATCCAGAGTGATACTTCAGTAAGTGACAGCTTGCCATTGCCTCATCATCGAGCCGCTACAGCTTCTACACTTGGCCAAAAATTATAGAAAATTATAGAAAATATAAGGAGGTTTTAAACCCCTTTAAAATGTTTCTAAATATATGGAATATATCTTTTAAAATACTTTATTCTGTGTAAAATTTGTTATCATTATTAAGGACACCTGTTTACAAATATATTATATTAAAAAATATATATTTTCAATATCTTTTAATTTTTGTAAATGTATTTTTGCTCCTTTAGCATGCTCCTGTATTGGCGTAGTCCTAGTTACAGCGACACTTGGCATGCCACGCATAAAGCTGTCAATGTCAATGTAACGTGTTAATTTCAAAGTGGTTTAGTTTGTTGACGCAGCTTGTTAGGCAGCTACAGCCAGCTACTCAGGGCAGGACCAGAAGCAACACCAAGACCAGGACAAGGGCAAACCATTTGGGAAAAAGAGCTGCTACTCCTTCTGCCATCTGGGGCATAAAATGTTAAGGCACATGTGGTTTTTATACCATTCGTGAGCTCTGTCGGGAGTTACTCAACAGCCTTTATCCTTTTCGCCTTCTGCTTTTTGCTTACAGCCTGCTCCTACTGATGATTTCTATCGTGGCATTTGATTGATTGAAACTTTAGCCAAGTTAAGGGGTTGAGACGGTTGAGAGGGAGTAAGAGCCGGCAGGAAAGCTGCTTGGGGAGACCCAAGTTGCCTGGTTGTGGCATTTAGTTTATTGAGGCGTTTTGCAAAGCTGTCGGCTAAGTATTGGCAAAATATTTGCATTTTAAAGTGATTAATTATGGGGGTAACTCTGGTCTCAGAAGAGCAGAGCGATCTGCGTCACGTACAGTCATCTGGGAAGTCAATTTCGATGGCTAATAATTGAAATTCAATTCAATATCTGTGGGAGAGGGTTAAGAAATTCAGAAAAAAATATTATAATATTATAGAAAACTCCTGGAGAAGACAGGATATGTATTGGGAAAAGAAAGAATATAAATTAAATAGAAAGAGATTTATAAAATACATGCATACAATCTTTACTATATAAAAAATAAGTACTGAGAAGCCTTTAAAGAAAGCAGACAGTCCTCAAGGTTATATTCAAATACAAAAATATGTATCACTCTTATAATAATAATACCCAAAGAACCAGCAGCTCAATTAGCTAAAATTAAACTCAAATAAATCAGGATTAAAGGGGAACCCCAAGTACAGTACACACCCTTCTTTGTTAGCTCGCTAAGTACAACGTAAAGTCAACGACAGAATGAAGCAATTCCAATAAGGTGCAGGCCCTCCAATTTGCTGATTCTCCGGCAAAGCCAGGACATAAAAGGACTACTTCTGCCGCCTGCCAAATTCAGCAGCAGGCGAATGCAAATCCCATTCACACGGAGAGCCCCCACATTAGCAGCTTGTAAAAACTGTGGTGCTGGGCGTGTGTTTGGTAGTCCTGTTTATGCGCCAACGCCTCCTGTTTGTCCTCCTACGGACCGCCTTCCCACACGCCCAAGCTCATTACAAGGCTCAGCACCGCCAAATGCCAACTGTCATGTGGTTAGGGGTAAGCCCCAGGAATATACCAGGACCAAGACCAGCATCAGCATCAGAAACACTGCGAACAGAAGCTGGTAAGGCGGGGGAACACAAGAGTTCGCTGGAGCTGAACGAACGCCTGGGAAATGGGGAAAATCTCTTGCTCTCGGTTCGAGCATCAAAATTTTTGGCAGCAAATAAAATTTGCTTGTGTTTTTCGGAGAGATTTTCGTTGCCGTTGACAAAAGGCGAGCGTGGCAGGCTGAAATGGCAGCATATTGTGTGCGTTCTGGCAGCTAAATGAATGTGCAATGGCAAACAGAGTAAGAAATTTGTTCTTAATTCGAGAACAAAAGAGATTTCAGAAGCGCCAGGAAGTATTTATATTTAATTTATAAAGATTGAAAAAAGGGGGTTTGAAAATAGCTTAAATATATATATTTTTAAAGCCACTAAAAAATCTATAAATTACTTTTTCTTGTTTGCAATTTATTCTAAATACAGATTCTACGCTGTTTTTGTGCTCAGTGCCTCAAGACATAAAACGGAAATGAGCGGCACAACAGGAAGTAGGGGCCTTTGGCCCAATGTATTGTACAACGCACTCTAAAATCCAAATGCAGACTTTCATTGTCGCCCCAAACGGAGCTCATAAACTTGTTAACTGAAATTGCCGTTTTGGTGTTGGAATTTCAACTCCTCCTGCGTCCTGCGTCTTCTGTCTTTGGTGTGCTCTGTGGTGTTTTGTGTTTTGGATTGTTCATCATTTTGTCAGCCAGCATCTGGCATTGACATGCTTAAACGTGTTCCAAAACACCGAAGCTCCTGCTGCTGCTGTTGCTCTTGTTTTTCCACAAAACAAAAGCCAATTATGTGGCCTGGAACTCAGACAAAAACCGCTGCTGACCTGAAAGACCAAAAAGCGAAACTGCAGAAAGTCATCTTCCAAATAGCATACTTTAGCTGTGCGGCGGCTTTATCTAAAAACTTAACACTATGACGGACAAATTTCATGGATTTTCTGGCAGTTTTATGGCCACTAGGACGCCAGCCAACTACTAACCATCAACATCAAAATTGTTTGCACTAAATCCAGGCGGAAATCCAACACGAACGGACGCCTGATCTTGTGGAAATGGATATGACAGTGTCTAGAAATTTGATTTCTGTGACAGGAGTGACAATAATCTTAGCCCCCATTTCGACCCCATTTTGTAGTTGACCGCAATATATGAACACATATACATACATACATGTGTATATACATTTATTTCGCATGCCATCCACATGGCGTATGCGCAATAAAAATAACTGTCTAACCGCATAACTGACTGGCCCGAGGAAAGCCAAGTGAGAGTGTTCCACTTGCACTTGAAGCAATTTGTCTTGCCAGCTACGTGACTTATTCCACTCGCCTCAGCACTCCATCAAAACCACGGATAACCGAATGCCGGTCCAAAAAATATTTTCGCTAGATGCTAGAGGTTACTATATACAAAATATATATAAATTCCCAAGCCCGCCGCCCGCCTATTTCCATTACCTTACCTTTAGCATGCGTTACGAGGTCAGCCTGACGCTGCTGTCGCTGCAAACGAAAATCCTTCGCGACGACCGGATGCTGAACTGATTGCGCAACAGCACACTGCAGCTTGTATATGTATGTGTACATGTGGCAGTCATTTCCGTTCCATTCCATTTCGTTTCGCGGCCATTGCCGCTAAGCAAAGCGGCGCTCATTAGGTTATGCAAGCTAAGCACGTAGATAAGGTGAAAAGAACAGCAAAGGAACAAGGAGAAAAATATAGTTTTAAATATGAAATAAAAACCAAAAATCAAGCTTTATATTATAACTAGATAAATCTTACTTAACCCAAAACATTTATCTAAAATTCACCCCTACAAATACCAGTACTTTTCCTTGGATTATCAATGACTATCTCAATGTCAAGTGGCAAAAGCTTAAACCAGCCCAGTTGACAGAATTTTAGAATCAACCGAGTGATATACTTGAAGCTAGCTTAGACCGCAAAACAGCCACGTGAACCTAAATCCCACACAGAACACAGAGAGGCAAAGGGGCAAAAAGACAAGAACCAAAGCAAAAGTAAAGCAAAAAAGACAGTGGGAAAAAGGCTTAGGTAAACACACTCAAGAGATAACCGACGCCCGCATTGTGGCAGGCAAACACACGCCACACAAAATGGTGGGCGAGGCGCTAGGTGGGCGTGGCAGCAAGCTTAAACACACTCAAGATACTGCGCTGCATTTGTCTTAATTTGTGACAAATGCAAGACAAGACAAACAAGCAGGCAACACTATGAAAAATGGCAAGAAAAGGGTATAGGAAAGCATAGATACCCTTTGATTTTTAGATTTTATTTGGGTTTTATTGTATTACCTTTTTAATCGGTGTTTTTGCTTTATTGACAATGGGGTTTGGTGCTTAAAATGACATAGAAATAAAACTAGAAATCCTTTCTTTTTAACTTCCTTAAAAATATTGTCAAAAATATAAAATAACTCATCGTATTCCAAATATATAGAGGAAGAATAATAATAATAAAACTAAAAATAATAAAAACAAATTCATCCTTTAAGTTTCTAAGACCTCGTAACTCTCTTATAACCCATAACTCTTACAAATTTTCCTTCTGATGTCTCTTATTTACTACCTATCCTGGCACACCATATTTTTAGGGTATCTTAATACAAACCACTTTGCTGAAAAGTGCAACCAAAGCTTTGCCTAAGAAATAAAAACCAAGACACAAAAAGAGGCTGACAAAAAGTAAGATACATGTGTAAACGCCCACGAACAACACAGAGCCAGAAACAAAGACACCTCCATTACCGCAGAATAAAAGGGCACATGCCCTTTGATTCGCAACTAGCTAAGAACCTATTGTCACTTTAATGCCCCTTTAAAAAAAAAAACTTCAAAATTATTCGTTGCGATACAAATTGTTGGAAATTCTTTTAAACTTTAGCTGAGTACTCGGAGGCGATGGCTGCGACTCAGAAAAAGGTTATAGTTATCGACTCGAAAAGTGTGTTTACCAAAATTCTGGAGGATGCTGGCAGCAAGCACGTCCTTGTGGAATTCTTTGCTACCTGGTGTGGCCCATGTGCGATGATCGGTCCTCGACTGGAGCAACTTGCCAACGAATACTCAACCCGCTTGATTATCCTCAAGATCGATGTGGACGAAAACGAGGAACTGGCGCTTCAATATGATGTCACAGGCATGCCCACGTTTGTGATCATTAAGAATGGGGTCACGCTCATACAGTTCGTGGGCAGTAATCCGGAGAAGATCGTCAGTGTTGTGGAGAAGTATGTGGGCAAGGTGGAGGACAATAAGCCTGGAAAACCATCGTCCGCCACGGGTACGGCGTCGGTGTCGGCACCGGCGGCCAACCGAGGCAGCTCAAACTAATACTCAAGTCCTCGCAGTAAATTCAAATTTCAATATCAATGTGTGATTTTTAATTAAATACTAATGACTTGGCTTGTGACATTGACCTTAAACCTTGACTTAAAGTGGCGTCCATTAACGAGATTCCCAATTAAGTTGATTCCCAGCTTGGCTGTGCACTTCAAGTCCTCCCCCCATCTTAGCACCCCAAAGACAAAGGACCTTTTGTGCTTCACCAGCATTTGTCCCCCCGTTGTCCCGTTGCAATCTGGGATCTCCTCCAAGCGGATCTGGCATTGTCCTAAGCCATTGTTAGGGCCGTAAGCCGGTCGGCCATATGTGTGACTCTCGCCTGTCGCTGGCATTATTTCAATTAGATTAATTAAGCCCGACCCGCACAGCTCGATGCCAGTGTGTGGGTCGCTATTTCTGCAGTGATGCCAGGCAACTATTTTTAAAGGGCACATAGAAATAATGTAATTAAATTAAAAGCCCTATTAAACAGGGCTGCATGTTTGCTGTAAATCGGTTAGAAATATATATTATTTGTAATTTAAAATTAATTAAGAGAAGTACCCAAAAATAACGATGTTTGCTAATTCTCCTGCTATGGGTAAGCCTTTTATATCACTGATTTTAATGGCTGCAAAATATACTTTTAAATGCAATCAGCATGCTATAAAATATTATTCAATTAAAATTTTGCATTCAGATATTCTGTATTTTAAATTATAATCGCTTGTACCCCTACTTCCGCTGGGTAAAAATTTAATAAAAGCATTTTAAATACAATGAGTAAGCTATAAAAAATTGTTTATTAAAATTTCACATTCAAATATTCTCTATTTTAAATACTAATCATATTTAATTCCTTTAATTTCTCACAATAAATTCCAAAATACTTTCCAAAATCCCCCAAATTGTCTGCTCTGCAATGCAGCGCCATCTGCTGGCCTCGACTGTAAGTGCAAATCAGCAACAGGACCGGAAAGAGTGGGACAGAAAGAGTGTAAGCGCGAGTGAGCGAGGAGGCTTATGTCCCTCGGGGAATGACAGCTGTAAACTGACACTTTGTTTTACTCAACCTTCAGGCTGGGAGTGCAATCCTCTATTTTTCGTTCCTTTTAACATTCTTAAGGACCTTATTGAAAACTTATTTGTCTTTTGCCGATTTTTCGCCTCTTTTCTTTTTATATTTTCCACGTTCCTTGCCTTGCCTGCAGCCAGCAGTGGTAGTTGCCTTGCAGTTGCTTTCATTTGCTTTTGTTTTCGTAATACCGTAAAATCGAAAAGTTTGCTGGCGTTTAATATGAGGCAAAAGGAAAGCCGGGGTACAAAAGGAGCGGAAAAGAGACAGCTAAAGCGATAACAGAAAGAGACAGCTCTAGCGATGGCAAGCTTGACTTTCCTCCGCCGGAGACATTTGCATTTTTATTAAAATGAGAAATTGCAGCAGTTGCAGTTGACTGAAAAGCGCGCTCGCTCTCAGGTCCTTTTCCAGGCGCCACAAGGATGGACAGCGGGCTATTGGAAAAGGGGGGTTAAATGGGGGGTTAACGGGGGTTTAAGTAGAGGGACGTTCCCTTGAAGACTAGGACACAAACTGTTAAACATCTGACAATAGAAAATTTTATTAGACAGCATAACAAGTAAAAACCAATAATGTTGAATTCCCATTTTCTCTTCTTATGGTTATTTTAAATAAATATTGCAAATAAAGGACACTTGAGCTGATATTGGAATATGAATATGTTATTTATGGGAATTTTTAAAGATGATAGGAATAAGATTTGGTTACCATTTCTGCAAATTATTCAAATTGTTCTTTGATAAATTGAAAAATAATCAGTAAGAGATTTATATTGATTAATGGATTTAAAACGTAATTAAAAAGCTAAAAAAAATTAAAAGGTTGCTAGACACATCCGAAATCAAACAAGATTAAAACTATAAATTAAATTGAGTTAACAACCTTAATAACTATATAAATAAATAACAATAAGCAATAACCATAAGCAACATAATTCATATCCATAAAAAAGCATATATTATTTGCTTACAAATTATCTATTAAAAGCTATATCTCTTCCCAATTTGCCATAAAAAAAACCTTAACGTTTAAATAGCAAAAGTTGAGAGGCAAAACCTCAGATAAACAATGGAAAGCAATTCCGAAACCATATGTTGGAATCTTGGTGGGAAAGGCATAAGGGTGTGAGCTATAAATTTGGAACTCGACCAATGCCGAGTTGAAATTTATATGCCAAGCTCTGGCCTGGTCCAAGCTGCAAGCAGCACCCCGCACCCGCCCCCAATCCGGCACCCCATCTCCTTTGTTATGCAAGTTAATCCTTTTTATAGCTATTGTTCAGCGCATCAACACGCCCCCTCTTGAAGGAAGAGGGAGCACACGCAGCCGCCCACGTCCTGGGCATTTGTTTTTGTTTCAACGGGGAGGAAGAGCCGAGATGCTTTACAGGGGCGTGGAAAATAAAGGGGGTTCGAGGGGGTAAGCAGCAGCTGTGGCACATGTCAGTGCATTTTTCAACGGCTCCAAGAGGCGACACTGCCAAGCCAACATATTAGCTGCCACACATGCCGCACAGTGGGTTAAGGAATGAGCGAGTGAGGAGGAAAAGAGATTACACTGAAGGGAAAAGAAAGAACCTAGAACAATTTAAAAATCTATACAAAATTTCAAAGATCCCTCTTATTTATTAACCTTATGTCCTCGTTTCTAAGCCCGCTTAAAAGTCATGAAGCAAAGAAATCTATTTCCTTTTTTCATACAGCATTGCCTAAGTTTGGTTTGTGTAATCCCCAACAGGTGATTTCACAAACCCTTAAGGGCATTACTTTCCTAAGCTCTTCAGGAACGATCAGGTGTAAGAGGATATATAGTACTTGGGCAGTCTCAAATGTAATTCACAGATTTATTTCTCCGTGTGGGATTGGACTCCCGGCTGTGGAGCTGATGCATGTGCAGCTACTGCTGATATCCGGGGCTAAAATCTGGCGCATGTTGCGGCCGCAGCAAGTGTTTGTGTGGCATGCCGCAAATTCATTATTATTTTCAACTTGCCGCCGCCATCGCCGCCACCTCCCTCACTCAGCTGCATATAAACACTTTGCCCGTATGAAGTGGCAGCGGCTGCTGCTGTTGCTGCTGGGAAATCTAGGAAAAACAAAGATGAAAAGAAGGAAAAGCCCGCCCCATATCCCAGATGAAAAGGACTTTAAAGAGTTTTCAACAAGTTGCCGGGGCAAGAGAGTTCCTGGGAGTTGTTAACCATTTTTATGAGACCTACGATCTCTGTTGAACTTTTATGGCAATTGAGAAGATTAAATCAAGGCGGGGAGAATTTAATATAATATTTATAAATATTTTAGTTTATATACAATTTTGAAAAAGTTAAATGTGGACAATAATGCATTTAACATTGTAAGAAAATATTTTCTATTATTATTTATTTACATTTCTCTTTTAATTTCATAAAAGCAAAGACTCCTTTTCCATTACCATGTCAAAAAAAAAACTATAGTATATATCAATTTTAAAAATCAAAAACTATTGAAATTTAATGAATATTTAAATTAATTAGTAGGCCCTGGATATGACCACTCCACCAGATGGCTGGGAATTATGGGACTAGCGATGCCATCCTCCTCGGCACTGCTGCATTGACTGCAATCGCTGATGCTGTTGCCGCGCCGCATAACCTCGGCGTAGGCATTCGGTGGCACTTGCTCCGTCTCATGGTCATGCTCCTCGAAGCGAACACTTCTACGTCGACGATTGCGACGATGGCGACGCTCACTGACTGATGGCAGGCTATCCTGCAGATCCTGGATCATGCTATTCAGCATATCCAGGCGCCTGAGTCTGGCAGATCTCTGGTCAATCAACTGTGAGATGGATGTCGATGGCGAAGCCGAGTAGGTGGAGGATGGCGAGGGGGAGCGACTCATCGGAAGGATGCGACGTGCCTGGGGCGTGGTCAAATTAGTAGTTGCCGGCACTGTTCTCAGGGTCGAGCGCCAATCCGCCAGAGATTGAGGGACTTCAGCAACTGCTAACTCGGCAGCGAGGGCCTGTTGTAATTCGAGTTCCGAATCGGAATAAGATTCCTGGCTGCCACCGTCCAGTGAGCTGATCGAGGAGGAAAACAGCGGAGCATAATCGCCCATTTGGAAATTCGGATTGGGACTTACAGGCCCCAAAACGGGAATACTGGTTCTGGCCGAGCCCGTCTCTGCTTCCTCCTCCTCCTCCATATAGGAATCCGTTTCGTTGTCCGACATTGTGAGCTTGCTTTTTTCACCTTTTCTAGGAAGTTAACTTGGGATTTGTGAGGAAATGTTTATGAAAATGTTGAGAGTTTTGCCTACTAACCTTTTTTCCTGGACAGTTTGATATGAATTGTCAGAAAGTTAGTGATACTTTCTAGCTTGAACTATAAAAAGAACTAGTATTTGTGGCTTAGTGTCTTCCTTAGTTTTATTTAAATTTAATTACTTAACAAACACCACATAGTCTCGGTCTTCACTTAATTAACTTCTAGTTTTAACAATCTGCTTCTGGCGGAAAAGGAAATTCAAATGAATTGAAACACTAAGTGGGGGATTCTCGTTACCCTTTTCAGGATTTTCTCTTCCTGTGACTGACGACTGCCATGCCCTGGCTTTTCAAGTTAAGTGGATTGTGTAAAATTGATGAAACTTCTGTTGGTTTCCTGCGCTTTTCCCTGCGATGCGAGTATCATTCATTCCGCCTTTCCCCCAATGTTTGTTTGTCCATCGCCGCCTGTCGGTTGCCACTTGCAATTCCTTGTTCTCGCACTTGACAAATGCACAAATGAAAAATCAAACAGTCCTGCATCTGTTGGATTAGCAGAAAAGTCAGAGGGTTTCTCTTTCCTTATCCCCAACTAATCCAGGCTTCTATATCAATAACCCGGCGATTTGTCGGTTGAGCATGGCTCTTATCCTGCAAAATGCTGTAATCCCTCATTCAGGGACAACAAATTACTTGCCGCTTTTAAACTCATTAATATTTAATGCATTTCGGCAGCAGGGACAGATGTGACCGCCAACGGCGCTAAAGGACATCAAATTCCAGGCTCAACCGCAAGTTAAGAAACTCAAATAAGACTTTAGGTTGGTCAGTTGTAAAGTTACTTAATGGATAGTGTGTCGTTAGGGCTTAAAGTCAGGGAAATTTATTTGCTGAAAAGGCCAGAGACAAGCGTTTTTTGTCAAAAGAGAGGAATTAAACTGCTGAGGAATGAGATTTGTCAAGGATCTCGGACAAAACAAAAAAAGCTTTTAAAGCAATTGAAGACAGGGTAGGAAGACATCGGCAAATTTAGATAATTGAAATGAAAGCACATCTTAAATTTTTTGCTGCTCTTAAGAAGAAAAGCGTGTTTCATGAAATTGAATAACTTCAAAGTTTAACAACTTTTTTAGGAATTTTTAATCCAGTTATTTCTTTGAATTATGCTAGGGATATGAGAAAAATAATTCTTGTTTTTTTTGAGTTTATTCAATTATTAAATAAATTAATTTATTAAGCTTTTTAAAAATATAGTTTGTCCTACTGTAAGACTAGTAAATGTATTAGAAAATATTATTTAAAAACCTTACTTATGTCATGACTTATGTGCGTGGCATGCCTTAAATTATTTATTAAATATAAATACATTCTCAAAACATAATATTATACACTCCACATTAAAACTTAACTAAGGAATAGAGAAACCTACATTCTACATTTAGTTCCTTTCTTAATTCAACGGAGGAATTTTTACTCGCCCTAAAAGTAACTCAATTTAAGGCTAAAATTGTTATGAATGTATTAAACTCTTTTAAATGTTTTTCTTTTACTATTTTATGCCTTCAAATCCTCTCAAAGCCAGGATTTCTGTTGAAGAAACAAACCCTGGTACATATTTTTGTACATTTTAGGAAATCGAAACTCACTTTATCTAAAGTCGCAAAGCAATATCCCATGGCAGTGCAGATTTGTCAAGAATATCAGGCCAAAGCCGTTAAGGCAAGGGAAGCCAAGATTCGATGACAGGGCTTTCGACATCTGCTCCGAATCCGAATTGAAACCAGATAATCGAAATACAAGCGCATCTTATATGCTGACCTCTTTTGCCAGCTTTAAAAGTTATCTTTTTCTATCCAATTGACAATTTAGTAAATATATTTTATGCACATTACCACAAAAGGCGGCCCCTCGCATTTATCACATTTGTTGTCCTGTGTTTTTGTTGATTTTTCTGTCTTGTTTTGACTCCATTCCCCTTTGGGGAAAGGACAACGCAGAGGCTGGGCTTTTATCTCCTGTTCCAGTTGGCTTTGCTCCACTCACCTACGTTGGCTGTCTCTTTATAGTCGGCTACGCAATTCAATTTATTTGGTATTTCTTATTTATTTTACTTTTTACTTTTTGTACTTTTTGCCACCCCCTTTTCGGCTCTTGGGCTCGCTTTGGCACTGACAATTGAAAACCGCAGCCAGGCAGCCAGCCAGCCAGGCAAACCAACCGTCAGACAAACAAACAAACAAACAAACTGGCAAACAAACGTTTTATAAACGCGGCCATTCTCGTTGTACAACGGGGCGTATGAGTTACGAGTTATGTGCAATGCGCACTCAGTGTCTCTGTGTGTGATTGTATGATTGTGTGTGTGTCTCGGCCACAAAAACTTGTTCTTAGGTCTTCCATTCTTTCTTGCTTCCTTGCTGAATTTCGGATTTTCTTGGTTTGCTTGTTTGCTCATTTAAATTGTTTAATTTGCATTAAGTGACAGGCAGCAGTTATTTTCTTAGGATAAATTACCCGGGATACCATGTGGGGCATCAAAAGAATGGAAAAACATTATTAAAATGTAATCAACGAGGCAGATCCCTCTTTTTAACTCGTAAAACTTAATTAAAAATAGCTTGGCTAAAGTTTTGCAGCAAAAATAAGCCACAAAAACATTTGAATCAGGACAGACAACTTGTCTGTATGAAGAATGTTTTTTTTTTCAATAAATCCACGCATCAATTAGAATGCAAATAAAAACGTTTTGAAACAGATGAGAACATTTTTGAAAAGTGTGTGAAGTGCAAATAAAATGTGTGTGCCATAAATCATTGCTAAAATGTCGGAATAAATACGGAAAAATGCCGAAGAAATGTACGCGGAATGCAAATATAAAATAAAAAAAACGGAATAAAGAGAATTGCCGAACTGGAAATTGAATGGAACAACCATATAAATCAATTCTATACAAATCAAACAAACATTTTATTATTTCTCTTTAATGCAGCTCTTGAAGAGTTGAGCTTAATGCAAGGTTAGAAGCGGAAAAGCGAGTAATTCAAATCAGATACAATGTCTGGTAATGATGTTTCGGTGACTGAAACAGCACAGAGCGATCAGGTATGTTGTCTATATAAACCTATATTAAATATTTAATATTTATATATTTTGATGCCACCAACACAAATTAAAAAACAAACTGAACCGCATGCATTTAAAGCTCACACAAGTATGAATATTGTAATGAAACCCTTTGATCCCACCCAATTTAAGTATCAACGTTTATTTACATACTCAATGTTTGATTGCTGGCATGAGATATTACTATATGCTATACTCATATTTGCTATGATTTTCGCAAACCGATTTTTGGTTTGCATTTTGATCCGTATATTTACCAAAAACAATTGTTTGTGCTGCATATTTTATGGTTGCCATTGCCCTTTCCCAGTAGAGATGAGAGGGCATGATGAGGAGTGGCTAGTGTTGCCAGTTTTCCTCGTCCTTTTTACATTTGAATATTCATTTCTATGGGTGTGTGTGTTTTTTTTTTTTCTTTTGCATAAATTACGAGCATATTTAAGGCATTTCTGGGCGTTATTCACGTAGCACTTAAAACATATTTATGCATTTGGTTATTTTGTTGGAATTTTATTGCCTACATTTAGGTGTTGGCCACACGTACACGCTCTCATCCATACATGCGTGTCTAGTATGTGTGTCAAAAATATAATTTATTACGGCCACGCATTATAATTTTTGTGTTCCTGTGTTTAGAAATGAAAATGTTTTCAAAAGAGTGAAATTTTTCCTAAGGGAAACAGCCAGCCAGCGAAGTGGATTAAACAAGGTTTATGGAGCGGGTATTGAGTCTGCATTGAGAATAAGGATTGCTTTTATATTATAAATTTTTCCTTAATTTTTATTAAAGCTTGTTATACAACTTGAACCCCTTGTCTCTTATTCGATTACGTATCAGTTATGACTACATTTTTGGCTCTGCTAAGCCTCAATTAAGTTGACTCGTTACAATCGTCCTTCCTCCTCCTCGAAATCCTTCAGTTTGGCTGCCAAAAAATCAAGCAAACGTTGCCTACTTTTTGGCGCACTGATCAAGCACTAATCAAATAAGGCCTCAAAGCAGGCATCCCAGCCTGCCAGCTAGCTCATGGCAAATTGTTTGGTATTTACATATCATTTGTGTGTGTAGACCCCAATCCTTTCTCTTTGCCGGAGAACTGAGAGACTGCTCATTACGCCAGACGACATTGGCGGCTTCGGCAAACGACAAACGGTATAATGGTGGGCAAGATTGTGGGGCGTAGCGTAGGTCGGAAAAGTGGAAAGCGACCGGAAAGCCTGGAGACTAGGAGCTGGAGAAAGAAGCCGTGACATAGTTAAAGGGCGAGAGTGCACAAATTTTTGCTGGTGCCCTGCCAAGTGGGCTAACGATTTTGTGTCCGTTTTGTCTGTGTCTATGAAGGGATACACTGAGAGAAAAGGATTTAAAGTTGGCTTTGATTTGAATACAAATTGGTTTTCTTATTACCACAAATTTTGTGAGTATTTTTATTTCTATGAAAGACAAACTGAACTTAAATGAACTCAAGGTAAACATGGATTTGTGAGCGATTTATGCGGATTTTTGGCTGCTCTTAGTTAAATTTTATTGTTTTCTTTATCACTCTATTTATTTATTTTCTATATTTGATTTTCTGATTATTATTCAGATTATTCATTCATTTTTGAATGTTACAAGTATCTCTTCTATGTTTTTATCACATTTTTCTCTCAGTATGTTTGAGAGCAAGTCGACATTTGGTCGTTATTTGATCATCATTAGCGATACGAATCGGTAAGGGTCCGTCCCTACGTACTACGTAGCTTCAAACTACGTAAGTATCGGTGAAAAGGGTGGCCTGCATGTGGGCGCCACCTCATTGTCCCCTGACCTGCTGTACCAACGGCAATTCCCGGCACCTAGCTCCATTGGCCGGGTTCAGGGGTCGCGCCTCGATTTGCTTGGCTGCACCGAAAAGTTGCAACAAAAGTTTGGTTTATTCGTTCATTCGCTGCTCGCCCGGGCTTTTCTCTCTCCCTTTGTGTGCTGTGCTTGACTTGGCTGGCTCTTTGATTAAACCCCAAAATCCGGGGGGAGTTGGGTGAGGAAATCCAGGGATCAAGGGGAGTGCACACACACAGAGTGGCAGAGTGTAATTAAATAATTGCGGTGAGCACAGCACTCGCCAAAAACCCGAATCGAGCTAATGTATTTGGCGCAAAAATCTCACTCGGCGGGGTCTATTTTCCCCTTAGGTTCTACTATTTCGTTTTATTTGGGTTTTTTCATCTTTTTTTTCATAGTTTTTGGCTCGCTTCAAGTTTGATTTTGTTATTTACTTTACCCGCGACTTTGGCGCAAATTTCATTTCATAACTTAGTTTTGCGGGGCTTTCGGAATTGTTGTTGCCTGTTTAAGCAAGACTTGATCTAATTTGTTGAGGTGGAAATGTTGACTGGAACTAAGTAGTTGGCCAAACTTTCTGTGAGCCAGTTAAATGTAGTTAACGAAATTCCCCATTGTTCAAGTGTTTATTTTGATGCGAATAAGTTTTAGCATAATTCAGTTTGTGTTGTTATTTAAAGCTCAAACAGCAGCTTTAAGTGCTTACAATTATTGTTTTCATATAGAATAAGTCTAGTTTGTTTCTATAAACTGCACTTTGTTCTGTGTTATTATTAATTAAACTTGCTAAACACTATATAAACTTTGTTATTTTACTTTTAAGTAATAACTATAATCCCTTGTTTAGTTTAAAGTATTTATTATAAAGGCACAAATACAAAACCTATAATAAAAATGTGGTCCTTATAAAATAAGGTATTAAATGTAAACGATTCTTTGGGAAATTTTAAAAGATGATCAGGAACTATTTACATCTTACATTATCTTCCCTGATTATTTTTAGATTTAAGCTTAATACCAATGATTATTTCTTTTTTCGTACCTTAAACCTCTATTAAATCCTATTTTTCAACCTGAAAACTGGTTGCAGAATAATTGATTGCCTTTTGTGTTGCCTTACGTCTTGTAGTTAAAGCTTGCCCCATTGTTGCTGCCTCAATTTGTGTTTGCCGTTCGATGTCCTTTTGCTTTGAGACCTCCCCACGTACACATACACACTTCAGCACAACAAGAGCACACACAAATGCCACACATACCCCTGTGGTGATTTTACACACAGAAAAAAAAAATATTTATTTAAAATGAGCGGTAATTTGTGTTTATATAATATCGAAATAAAACAAAATTTAAAGCAATGCATAATTGAAATAATCTAAAACGAGAATAGATATGTACACTTTATTCATTTCTTATCTGAATAAATATTACTCTTTTATTAAAAAATCAATTTCTAAATTAAATGAAAATTGTAATATTTAATAAAATACAATTACCAGCTCCTATATAATATTTTTTTTGTGTGCTTGGCGAAAAAAGTGATTTACCAGGAAGCTGTCCACAAACCAATTTTATGTATGTTCCCTCTCTCTTTCCGTCGACAATAAAAAAACAACAAGTATCATCTGCCAACCACTGCCAATGCAGCTGCACATCATCAATATTATCGCTACCACAAGCAACAGCAGCAGCAGCAACAGCAGCAACAATTGCAACAACAGAGCTGCCTGCGACAAAGGCAATTGCAGTGGGAGCAACAGCAGCAGCAGCAGCAACACCAACAGCAACAGCTGCAGCATCAACTCACCAATAGCTCCAGCGAGTTCGACGAGTTCCACTGGCCCAGCAAGCAGACGGGCGGCGAGAGCCTGGGCGGGAAAATCTATATAACACCCGCAGACATACCGCCACCACCTCAGCCGCCCCATCATGGCATCGGCGGCGGCAACAGTCATCACAGCAATGGAGGCAAGAGCCGGCAGCTCCAACAGCAGCAGCAGCAACATCCCCACCTGCATCCACACATCCACTCACACCCGCATCCGCACCACCAACACGGACATCGGACGCCGCCACATCGCTGCAAATGCGAGCATCCCAGCATCGAGCTGATGGGTTACGAGGACGCGGCTATTGCCACTGCCACCGCCAGCAATACCGCTGCCAATGTGGGCGGTGGATCTGTTGGTGGAGTAGGAGGAATTGTGGGCATTGGTCGCCACCAGCATCCGCCGTACTACTACAAGGCAGCGGTGGGACGGAGGCCGAGCGCCAAACATCACGAGTCCATGCTGGGCGGCGGAAGCAGTCTGGAGGACGATGATGTCGCGAGTGCTGGTAGCTTCGGGGAGGGAATGTCGCGGTTTAAGGTAAGCCAAGGGATACAGTGATGAGCAGGGTTTGCAGGAGCAGGAATAGCTGGGAAACTATTATGGATAAGTGAAATTTATACTTTGATTTGGGAATTCTTTTCCTGAATAAGAATTTTAAGAGATTGATATTGAACAAAAAGGTGGTATTTAAATTCCCATTTATAATTTCCTGGAGTGAAGTTTTGGGTACCGGCCGCCGGCCTTAGGAAGAACATGTAGATATAAGTTTATGATATTACATACATATATGTTAATAATTATGTTCTATTACATAGTGATTTCCCCTGAAGGTAAGCCAAGTAATAATTTCTCTCATCTAATAGAAACTAAAGCTAAATTGTCACCTCTATAAATCCCCTATATAAACACAAGCTTATTGTGTTTCGATTCAAAACATTGGCGAAGATTTCGCTTTGTGCTCGGCAGCCTTGGTTGTGCTCTGTAATTAATTTGATTTGTTCATGAGTGCGAAAATGAGCCGCTGATTGACCACAATGGCACCACCCGATAAACACAAGATGAATGGGGGAGATGAGCAGCTAATATATCAATCGAATATGTGGCCATGTTCTGTGGTTTCATTGAAGCTGTTGGGTCATCCTCTTCATCGTTTGGTGGTTGCAGATCAACAGGTGGCTGATAAAGAGAAGTGTTGATTGCTGAAATTACCACAGTGTATGGAGTGTATGGTTAATAGAGTTAATGAATTATGTGTAGAGAAAAAACTGAAATGGGTTCTTGTTTTACTCGGTTTTTTATTTCAATTAATATGTAAATAACTTTGACATGTATTTTAAGACTATAGAAAGTTCAAAGAGAACTCCTTCTTACTAAAAAAAATAACCAAATTATTATTGTTTAAAGTTTTCAAAGAACATTTTCTCTTTAAACTTCTTAAATAAAATACCCAAATACCACTTTAAACATGTGCCACCTCTTGAGTATTTTATTTCCTCAAATAAATCATCTTTTAACAACATAAAACTCCCAAATTCTCCACTCCCTGAATGATTGACTCCACCCAGTTAAGAAATTCCCCGAGACATCAACTAATTATGTCTAACCCCGAGCTCAACTTAGGTGTATGCATGTGTAGCTCATTAGTAAAACACGATAAAATGTGTGTACAATTAGCAGAGTAAAAAACAGAAGCAGGAACAGGAGATGGAGTCCCCTCAGGAGCTAAACACACCCAGGACAAAGCAAATTAATTAATTTTAGGACAGTTTAATGAAAAACCAAGCGACAAATGAACAAGCTGCTGCTGGAAAAAACCCAGACTTCACCCCTCAGGCCAGACGAAAAGTCATCAATTTTTTTGTTCTTGTTGTTTGTGGACCTCAAAATAGTTGTTAAAACTCCCCTCACGTCGCAGCGATTATGTCCTAACAGCAAGGAGGAGGCTCAAGTAAGAAGAGGCCAAACAAAAACAAGTATACGACATGTGTACCAGCAGCAGCAACACAAGTGCAAAATCCTATTGAACTCGGGGCGGTAAAAACTCCAACTAATTGCCGGAAGTCCACCCAAACCAAACGAATCCTGTTCCTGTGCTGAGGGATCTGCCTAAAAACAGAGTGCTCTCAATAACCTTTCAGTTTCATATTTATTAAATGAATCGAAGATTGCCGGCGGAGAGTACAGATACAGCTGACTAATTGCGCCACATTGTTCAGTGAATTCAATGGGAAATCCCAAAACAATCAAGCTAGAGAAAAAAAATGTTGGGGGGAATATGAATAGTCTGAATGGACATTGATATGATTGGAGTTGTTCAAGCGTTAGTCATTGGAGAGCCAAAAATGGCCAAGAATAAACGGAAAAGTGTAACTATAGTTTATTTACGTGGAAATTAAAATGCTCTTACGGTTTTATGGTGAACAATAGTTAGGAAAATATGGAAAAGGGTTTAGCAAGAAATTAGGAGTGAATTTACTTATATATTTTCTATATAATGGAAATATGATTTACATTTTATTTATATTTTCAGCATATTTAAATATATTTATAATTTATAATAATTTCATTATGTTAGAAATTTGTGTTGTTTAAATAAATTTAAAGTAAATCAATACTGTACGGTAAAATAGGGTGTTTTGTAATTGTTTTAATGAATAATGCGTTATATTTGATTAATATATCTATACATTAATCTAAATGTAAACTGAAAAATTCCAGCTTATATTATATATATTATTTATATTTACAATTTTCCTCATTTTTCCTATAAATATAGCGTGTTTTTTTTATGGGCTTTCCAACTATTCAAAACTTCCCAAATCCCAAACCTCTCATAATTACACCTCACCTTCCCTATAATGTCTACATAAAATATAATTAAAGAAATTACAAGTCATAAAACCTTTATAATTTGAATAAAATCCCCTTGCCTTTTTCGTTTTCACCAACTCAAAATCCCCAATGGCCCCCATGCAAATCCAAGAGGATTCATAAATTTCGTGGCAAAGTTGTAACTAACATGTCTTCGACGTTGTGCCAGTTGTGCCTCCATAGGGCTATATTTTATCCCAGAGATTTGCGGAACACGGGCTCACTCTACGTGGTCACTGGGGAATCCCCCACACACGTGTTCTTCTTTTTCGGGTTCGTAACAAATGCGATTTTAGCTCTCTTCCTTCGACAGTTTGATTCTAGTTCCGGCGTGGGGATTTCTGTGCAAAGCTTCAATAAAATTCGAGTATTAAGTCTATGCACTACATATAAATACATATATTTCTATGGAAATGTGCTAATGCCAAAAGGTGCAGTCGAGTTGAGTGTGTTCGGAACTGGTTTTTCCAGAATTCTGGGTCGGCGCTCAATAATAATATTTGTTATATTGTTTGACTTAACATGTCGTATTTATTGTGCTTCTGTGGAGAGCCCAAAAGTGGTGGGAAAATATAAATTAAGGATTTAAAAAGAGCTTTAACTAAGAAAATATTCAATAACACAAATGAAAATTATTATTTGAATAAATTATTAAAAATAAATAAATACTAAGGCTGCAAAGCTGAACTTAAAAATAAAGAATCACCAAAGTTATTAAGCTTTAATTATTAAATAAAAATGTAAACACTTTGATTTCTTTGATATAAAATTTATTTTTATACATTTATATATATTTTTCCTTCTCTTAGATATTTTATTTAAAAGAAATACTAACGTATTATTAAATTTTGTTCAGTGAACAGTTTTATTTTTGGATGCAGATACTTTTACAGCTGTTTAAATTACTTAAATACGCATTATTCATTAACTCTTTAACAGAATTATCAGTCCCACTGCTCCATTGGTTAAATATAAACCTATAAAATAAATGTATATAACGATAAAATTCCTGCAAAAAATGATAAGCTGCATACAAAAGGCAGTCGCACAATTGATCTCACCCCATAACCTTGAGCTCTAACAAATAAATCCCATTAAGTAATCACAAAAAACTGTCACGCTTCGTCAAAAAACCATTGGAGCAAACAAAAAATAAATAAATAAAAACAAACCAACTGAAAACAGAAATAAATACAACATAAAGTGTAAAAGCCTTTTCGTTTAATGATAGATTTCAACAGCTCAATTAACACATCGAAGTTGGGTTTAAAAACAAACAAAAAAAGTAACAAAAAAGTGAAAAGACTAAACAAAAGCCCCAAATTTCCTTGTCTTACCGAGGCGTGGACAACTTCAATTATTTTTGTCGCGTAATGTTAAATTATGTAAAAGACACAGCTCACAAACTTGGCGAAAATAAGAAACCCCAGACAGGTCCCAAATAAACACTCGATACGTAAACAGCAATTTCTGATTGTATTTTGCTTGCGTCATGCGGCAATTGAGGCCCCTGCGAGCCCCTTTATACCCCTTTCTACCTGGTCATATATATATATATATATTATATACTATATGTGTACACCTCTGGTCAGTAGCATAAACCAGTTGTCGGCGACCCAGTCTTAACAAAAAACTACTTTCATTTTCGCTCTCCTCCAGCTTTTTGGGCTCACACTTCCAGTAGCCCCGAATCTTTTTGAGTGGAACGCGTTGAGTGAAGAGAGAAAGAGCAAAAAGAAATAGTCATTGCGCATGCGCAACGCCACTTTCCATATATATACAGACATACAGACGTGTCTGGCTTATCCGATTAGGCAGAAAGATCGTATCCAAATTGGCCAAAAGTGCGCAATATATAATTTAGCCTGGCCAACTTGCACTTTTTTGGTCAGCCCAGAAAGGTGCCCGATTCGTGAAATGTGAATGGAAATGGAAATTGAGGAAATGAAAGCCCATTTTCCCTGCATGGAAAAAGGGGAGGTTAATGAACTTGATGGTTTTCGAAAGTAAATTAAAAATAAAACAAATTTTACACACATTAATTTGTTTGGAAAGGATTATTTTTAATCGTTTTGCTGGAGATAAATGAGGAAAAGCATTAAATTAAAATAGTCTTACATATTTACTGTATATTAAAGAGAATTTATAAAAGAGAAATTTATAAACTATATAACTTAAGCAAAAAAATGTATTTGTTAAGCTCTTTTATGTGTAGCCCTTAAAGGCTTAGACTTAATTTAATATATTTTTTAATCTTAAAATAACAAAAACATAGCTTTATTTATTTTAAAATGTATAATTTTTATTTCTTTTAAAATTATTTAATTTCTTTGTTTTTCCCACTCCAAAATAGAATCTAATGCATTCCAAGGAGAAAAAGCGCCGTATTCGAATCATCCTGAGCGTTGTGACCGCAGTCATTGCCTTGGCTCTGCTGGCCACTGCCTTGGTGTTCATCCTACGGACAGATGAAAAGGATAATTCCGGTGATTCGGATAATAATAACAATAATGCCATCGATCTGGAGGATGTGCTGAGCGGTCAACTATATGCCAAGCGTTTCAACGGCAGCTGGAGCAATGGTGACAGTCTGATATACAAGGAGAATGCGGTAAGGGAAACAATTTAAGTATTTAAATATTTAATTATTATTAAATTATAAAAAACCAATACAAATTTAGGGGAAAAACTTACAATACAAAGAGTCATTTTACACAAAAAAAGAATAATAGAGATATAAAGAGACGCATTAGCCTTAAATTTCGTTGCCCAGTCTTGTTTTAAATTGTACTTTTCATATAATTTTTTCCACAATTAAAACATATGTATACTGGAAACCCCCTTAATCTCTTTCTACCCCTATACAGTCCATCATGGAGTTCGATGCCAAGACAGGAGCCCGTAGCTCCCTGCTCGATGGTGCCTCCCACTATGTTCTGTATGAGAAGTCCGCCGATGGCCAGTATCTGCTGCTGGCGAAAAACTACAAGAAGAACTTCCGATACAGCTTTCTGGCGGAGTATGACCTGTACAATCTAAACACCAAAACATTCACACCTCTGACCATCGAGGGCCAGCAGCTCTACCTGAGCATGGTGCAGTGGGCGCCCGTGGGCAACGCTCTGGTGATCAACTTCAATCGCAATCTGTACTACAAGGAGAGCGCCACTGCTACGGAGATTGCCATCACCAGTGATCCGGAACAGTCGGGCGTTCTCAATGGCATTCCCGACTGGGTGTACGAGGAGGAGGTGTTCAGTTCCAATGTGGCCACGTGGTTCAATCCGTCTGGAACCCAGCTGGCCTTCATTAAGTTCGATGATTCGACCACGCATCAGATTAACTTCCCCTACTACGGCGATGCCGGCGATTTGCGCTATCAGTATCCTCTACACCAGGTGATTGCCTATCCCAAGGCTGGTTCCTCCAATCCTCGCGTGGAACTGGTAATGGTTGACCTGAAGAGAGCCGTCTCTGGTGGAGATTTCATCACTGTGATGCCCGTGCCGGCGGCTTTGAACACGGAGACGGATTACATAGTCACCGTGGTCAGTTGGGTGGACGATGCCAATGTTCTGTCCATTTGGATGAACCGCATTCAGAATGCCGCCTATGTGGTAACCTTTGATGGACTCAACAGGCGGGTGGTAAGTGATTCTACTGAAATATACATGAAGATTTCAGCTGGTTATACCCTTGATTCCTCTTTCCCTAACAGATCTACAGCACCGAGTCAAAGACGGGTTGGGTGGACCTCTATACCGCTCCCTTCCGTAACCGCAATGGATCCCGCTTGGCCTTTGTCCTGCCGCACAACAACTACAAGCACTTGCAGCTCCTCAGCTCAAATGTGGCCAGCGCAGAGTTACAGGTATTGGAACCTCTGACCGAGGGCAAGTATGTGGTGGACAGCATCCTTCACTGGGATGGCGCCACGGATGTCATCTTCTACACAGCCAACACGGAGGATCATCCGGAGCAGCTGCATCTGTACGCGATTCGAGCTCTGGCCAAGCAGAGTCCCAAGTGCCTCACTTGCAACCTGATCAAGTCCGGGGATGTGCAGCAGACCTACTTCTCGGCGACATTCAATGACAATAACCACATTGTGATCACCTCCCTGGGACCCGGAATACCCACCACACACATTTACGAGTGGAAATTTGAGAACTGTAAGTTTTGAAAGATTTTAAAAATTATATAACTTAAGTTTATATTTTAAACTTATTTTTCAGCCCAAGTTGTCATCTCGAATGTCTTGGATTGGGAGACCAATGAGAGCCTGCGTGGCAAGCTTAAGGGCGTGGCCCTGCCCTCTCACAAGATCCTGACATTCAATATTGATGGTGGCTTCCAGGCCAAGGTTCTGCTCCAGCTGCCACCCAATTTGGATACCAGTGGCAATACCAAATATCCCATGCTAGTGGATGTCTATGGCGGACCAGATTCATATTCGGTAATGATTGGAAAGAATTTAAATTCACCAGAAATTATAACAAAAATCCTTTGTTTAGGTTACCAACAAATGGATGCTGGACTGGGGCACATATCTCACCTCAAATCAGTCTGTGATCTATGCCAAGATCGATGGTCGTGGCTCTGGATTACGTGGCGAGAATCTTTTACATGCCATTTACCTGCAGCTGGGCACTGTGGAGATCACTGATCAGATCAAGGTTACGCAGTAAGTATGGTTTTCTTTTAATATTTTATCTTACATAATCGAAAATATAGAAAAATAATTTTATGAGTGTATTTATATGTATTTAGTATATTATTTATTACATTCATAAAACTCTTTTTTATATTTTCTATAAATTTTAAACAGTTTTCATGAATTTGTTTATAAAAACCAAGGCTTATTCGCATTACAAAAAAATGTCACATGTGTTCACATATAATTCCCAACTGGTTCTAGTATCCCCAATATAATGTTCCTTCCTGACATTTGGGTTTCAGATTTTTAAAAATATTAATAAATTTAAAATTTGATTTTTGTTTTTATAGAAACATCACTCAAATGTTCAACTATATAGATAAGGATCACGTTGGCATTTGGGGCTGGTCATATGGTGGCTATGCCGCTGCCATGGCTCTGGCCAATGATAACAGCCAGGTGTTCAAGTGTGCCGCCTCGATAGCTCCAGTCACAGACTGGGCTTACTATGGTGAGTTTACACTGTAAATTAACTTCTTAGCTGAAAATTATTTAAATATTTCTTATACAGATTCCATTTACACGGAGCGCTACATGGGCCTGCCCAATACGAACGAGGTGGGCTATGCCAACTCCAGACTGAGCACACAGGCACAAAAGCTGAGGGGCAAGAAGTATCTGCTGGTCCATGGCACCCTCGATGATAATGTTCATTATCAGCAGGCCATGATCTTGGCCAAGAATCTGGAGCGTCACGATATTCTGTTCAAGCAGATAGTAAGTTCTACTTAAAGCTTTTTATAATTATAAATGATTAAAAACCAAAAACTCTATTGCAGAGCTATGCCGATGAGGACCATGGCCTGTCCAATGTGCGTCCGCATTTGTATCATTCGTTGGATCGCTTCTTTGGCGAATGCTTTGCCAGCAGTCGCCTCATGAAAAGTGCCAAGTAGATTGGGCCAAAAACCATAATAATAAAAGTAATTCTAATAGCAAGGCAACATTTTACAGCTGCAACCAGTAAAGGGAAAAATTAAATACAACAAAAATTGGTACTTAAAATGTTAATAGATTGCCAAATTAAACGGAAAACTTTAAACAAAACTAAATAATCAGAAAATTTAAATTGATATATAAAGTTGAAAACGCTTAAAGAATACAACTAAATGAGAACTACATATAAATCAACATAAATGCAGGTCCAAAAGTGTTATATAAGATCAACTTGGAACAATAATCTTTTCAATTTGCATTTTAAAACATTTTAAAATTATATAGAAAGCAAAATTAGTTGAGATAGCTGTGCAATTGAGGAGAGGAAAACATTGTCTAGCTAGTGCCTGATTATATAAAGTGTATTGTAGATATATTGCAATTCAATTACAAAGCTACATATATAATCCACACTTTTTGCAAGCGCTCTTCCAATTTAAGCTCCACCCGAACTCCCTATAGGTCCGAGAAATTTAATTTGTAACGAACCTTCCTGTAAATTTAATAATAACGAAACGAAAACCTATAGTAGTATGTAATATTTTTTTAGCACTTTAGTTTGCTAAAAAGAAAAACCTGTAAATAATTAACAAAAAAAAACAAAAGATTAGTTGTTAAATGGCTTTTTGTAATTTAGAGAAGACAAACATTGTGTATAGGCAACAGTTAAAAAGGCAAACAAACAATAAATAATTAAATTAAAAAGTTTTACTTGTTTTTGGGGAAATAAAAACACATTTCACTGGTTCACTTTCAGTACACAAAACCGGCTCGCTTTTATTGCCTTGGCCCCAAAAATACTGGGTTTACATACTTGACAAATATATGTTTTCCTACAGATGAATATATCCATCCCATTGATAATTCTAAGGGGCCCTTCTTCCGTTCTTCAACAGTTTTTTAAACAATCAGAATTGAATACGTTTTATGTGCGAACATTTCTTTTTGTTTCTAATTTGAAGTCGATATATATTACAATTTATAATTAGGTTTTTTTGATCTGCAAACTGACAATAATCACTAGTAATTACTGTCAGTGATTAATTATTTAAATATGTGCAGTTATTTTCTCAACTAGAATTTTTGATATCTGTATATTTTGGGTTTAATTGTGTATAGTACAAAAATAATCTTTATTTAAACACTAATTAATTGAATTTGCCTTCAATATATATATGTAAATATTGTTAGATTAATATTTTCAATGGAAAATATGTACTTTTTACCGAGAAAACTATGTACAAATTGGTAAGGTTTCAAATACAAATTTGGATTTATGTACAATATTTTTCTGTTTGGTTTTTTCCAAAATGTGTGAGCAGTTTATAACTAAAAAATGCCCCAGAAATCACTAAACTTTTAAAAAATTATTTTAATTAATTTAATTTGAATTTCATTTAATTTGTTTGTCTTAGTTAAATGAATAAAATTTGGCTTCTTATAAATTTTATAAGCAACTTTTTGACCGCCCTTTTAAATTAATTTAATTTTAATTTTAATTTACTATAATTTAATTATATTATATTAAACATTTTTTATATTAATTAATTTTAAATTTAATTTAAATTTAAATTAATAAACTTAAACTTAAATTTAAATTAGTTTAAATTATTTTTAAACCATTTAATTAATTTAAATTTAAATTTTTTAATTTTTTTTCTTTTAATTTAAATTTTATTTAATGTACATAATTGAAATTAATTAATTACATTAATTGAAATTATTTAATTAAATTATTTGAAATTAATTTATTAAATTATTTGAAATTAATTTATTAAATTAATTGAAATTATTAAATTAATTGAAATTAATTAATTAAATTAATTGATATTTATTAATTAAATTAACTGAAATTAATTAATTAAATTAAAAAAAGGTTTTTATAAAATTTATAAGAAGCCAATTTTGCATAAATTTGTCTTTTTTAGACTTCAAATTTTTTGCGATTTCTGTTTCAGCTCTGATTATACGGAATCATTATATTTCTTAAGAAAATTAACAATTTAAAGCAATATTTTGAATTAAATCATCACACACTTTGGGAATTTCCAAAACCTATGGCTATTAAATGGCTAAAAACTTATCCTGCTAATGCTTAACTCTCGGATCGGATCTGTCTCTCTTACTGGAGATAAACCTCTTGGACAACGTCATGATGCTGCTGCTGTTGCTCCTCCTCCTGCAGCTGCAACTGGTGATGATGCTGCTCCTCGATCGTTCCGCCATCATCGACGTACTCGATCAACTGGTCATCCTCCGTCTGCTGCTGATGATGATCTATGATTATGTGCTCCTGTTCCAGCTGATGGTGTTGGTGGTACTCATGTTGCTGATGCTGCTGCTGTTGATGATGATGATGTGGGTGATGGGTAAATACTAGAGGCGGCGGCGATGTTGACGTTGCTATATGCTCATGTATAGCCGCCGTTGTCCCGGTCGAAGTCGATGCTGTGCTGGCTGTGGTCGTGCTCTGGTGATGATACGTGTTGGCTTGTTGCTGTTGGTTCCTTACAATATGACCGGCGGCTGTGACACTGCTCACGCTGGCGCGCTGATTAGTGCGCGTCAAGGTGACGGTCACCTCGGAGCCCAGGCCGGCAAACGAGACAGCTGGCGGGGAGCAAGAGGTTGTCCCTCCTCCTCCGCCGGATGATGATGCTGATGCTGCTGCTGCCGCCGAGGCTCTGGCCTGGAGAATCTTACGGGTGGTGGGCAATTGAGTTGATGTGCTCTGTGTGGCTACGGATGCTACGGATCCGGAAGCTGTTGCTCCCGATCCCGCTCCCGTGCCCGACTGCGGCACATAGTTAATGAGTAGGACACGCTCGCCGCTGGTGGTCTGTGCCGCATGGCCGCGCAGAATGCGACGCTGGAGCGTGGATGTGGCGCCTCCTCCAGTTCCTGTACCAGTTCCAGTCGATGATGTTGATGTGGCTGGCGTGTTGCTCCTACTATTACCGCTGCTATTGCTGCTTACGGTTGCCGCTGCCGAGGCACCGTTGTTGCTGACACTACCGCTGCTGGTGTTGCTAAGCTGCTGTTGCTGATGCCCGCTCCCGCCTCCTCCTCCTCCAGGGCCGCTGGTCATATCGTTGGCTCATCATTACGTATTATTACCGCCTTTCAAAATGAAAACCTTCTTTACCAAAATGTTCTTATTGTTGCCCTTTAGTTTCGATTGTTGCAATAATGTTTGGATGGATATTACAATATGGATTGATTGATTGATTGATTGAGATGCATCATGAACACATATATATTATATATTTGATTGGTTAAATGGTGATTTTATTATTTAGCGTGGCAGCGAGAAAGAGAGAAGAAGACAAGATAAAACGATTTGTTAATGGTTTAGTTTATGTGCCTCACAAAAAAATGGTTTCAGGTGTAACAATGAGGTGAGACAATGCGTCGTGTGGTTGTGTTTTTAAAGGTTTTAAAGTAATAACTCTCAAGTGCAGCTTAGTCACAAGGTTATGAATATTTGAGAGTATGGTCCAAAGTCTCTGTTTTAATTGGTCAAATATTATTAACACAATATATTTTACAACAAATAATAAAGCAAATATTAAGCACATGCATTTAAAATGTTAATAAAAATACGTCATAAAGCCTTTATACACTTTGTTTTGTAAATAACACAAGCAACTTCAACCATAAATTTTTAAAAATTATATAAAATTAAAAACAAAACTTAAAAATTACTACTTTTACCTTCTAAATTGTTAAATTATAAATCTCCATCACCAAATCAAGCATTAAAAATAAAAAGAAAATACTTTTGGGAAAAGTTTTTATGTAAACAATTTTCGGTTTATTATTTTTCCTTACTATATTATTATTATATATAATATATATTTTTTTGTATTTAATTTTAAATAAAATTAAATTTTATTTAAGTATATTTAAAAAAGACTAAAAATAAAGTCACTCATCTTCAGATATATGGAATATATTCCTCTTGCTTTCTAATTTATACAATTAAATCATAATTTCTACGAGACAATAAGTCTTCCATTTATCTGAGAACGAGAACGTAGGGTTTTGGTTTCCATATAATTATTTAAAATTTCCAACTATTAAAATAAAAAAATATACATTATTTGATTAAAAATTTACAATAAAAACGAACTAAACCCACAGAAAGAAAGGGGTTTTTTGGTGAGCGAGCTCTCTTATTTGATCAGTTCAACTCTCCTTTTTGAGCTGTTTTTTTTTTTTTAAGTAAATATGGATTATAATCTGGGTTTATCGGACTAAACTAAGGTGTGTTTAACGTATTTATATTTAACTAAAGTTGCCATCGCTCAGGGCCAGCCCAGCTGGCAAAACGAGAGCAAGAGCATCTTTTACTGATCACGACACTAGAGAACCTCTGGGGCATTGGGACATGGGTTTAAAAGTATACAAAACAGAGCTAGTAAATAAGAGTTGAAAAATTCTCAATTAAAAATACTCTTTTTATTATTTTAAAGAGCGATTCTGTTGAAAGATGTATTTTTAAAAAGGATCTGTAAGCTAGACCTTTACCGAAACAACTCTTATTTGCAAGCTCTGATACAAAACAAATATATGTAGTTGTATAAAAAGATATATATGTATATGTTTAAAAGTTATGCATGTGAATTCCAATAACCGTGGCGCACCTACAACATTAAACTCTAGCAACAAAACTAAATATAATATAGAGAAAATATATTGTAGGAGGAAAATCAACATGTAAAGTCAATAAAATTGTACAACTAAAGATGGTTCCATCAAGATATCAGAGGATATCAAGAGTTCTTTTTGTATCTTCAATTAATTTGAAGAATTCATTTAGAATTGGTCTACGCATTACTTAAAGCGTTTTGGTTTGGCAAATCCAAAAAAAATAATAATAGTACATAATGGATCTAACTACGTTTTTCCGTCCAATCAAAGCGTCTGTTGTGGTTGTTGTGTTTGCTGTTGTTGCTGCTGCTGCTGCTGCTGTTGTTGTTGCTGTTGGAAATCAGTCATATTCACCTGATTGATATTGCCTATGATCTGATGACCCTGCAGCGTTTGCACCTGGGCAATGGACAGCGGTGTTCCGCCGCTCTCACTGCCATCGCCAGACTGCGCCACCAGCTGCTGTTGCTGTTGTTGCTGCTGTTGACCGGCGGCTGCCTGCTGTTGAGCTGCCGCCGCCGCTTGGGCGCTTGTCGTTGCCGTAGTTATGTTGCCGGAGGAGTCAATGATTTGGTGATGCTGTAGCTGTTGCTGCTGAACTTGCACCTGTTGCACCTGCTGCACTTGTCCACCCGCCGAGCCACTCACTGCCATTGCCTGTTGTTGCTGTTGCTGCTGTTGTTGTTGTTGCTGCTGCTGTTGCTGTTGTTGCTGCTGTTGTTGTTGTTGGGCATCGGGATCCTTTTTAACCTGCACACCCTGCAAGGTATGCAGCGACTGCACTGCCTGCACCTGGGGTACCCCACTGCTGGAGCTTAGTGTGCCGCCACCACCTGATCCTGAGCCACTAGATCCGTTGCCTGATTTTTTGCCGCTGGGTGCTGCAAGGAAGGAAGCATTGCTGGTGAGTCGAGGTGCCGCAGAAAGGGACCAAAACTAGGCAAAGGTATAGGATTGATAGTACTAAGAGAAGCCGAGAGGACGACACTACTACGGCAACGTTGCAGGCCCAACAACTAGAGAGACAAGGCGACCTTCAAGGATACTACAACAATGGAGAGAATGTGAAGTTGTGTGTGGAGGAGATGTAAGCATGAGAAAGTGTAGAAATAAAAGCACAAAAAAAGACAAAACAAATGTTAAATAAAAATTAAAAATAAACAAAAGCAAAGTTAAAGAAAACAAAACATTTAAAATAGATTTAGTTGTAAAATAAAAGTAAAAAAGTAGTTTAGAAAAAATTGTTAAAAGAAAATAAAGTAAAAATCTATAAGATGTTATGGAATAATTCCGAAAGATTAAAAATCCGAACAACTTTCGCAAGAAACGAAAGAGTTCGTTTGAAGAATTAACAACACATTTAGGATGCAACTTCCTCGAAGAAGAAATGTTAGTAGCTTAGGAAATCAATCCACCAACAACAACAGTATTTTCTTGCAACAAAGAGAAACGATAAACGATAAACGAGAGAACAGCCAATTGGAATAAATTATAGAGTTCGTGCCACAGGCAGAGATTAATTTCGGGTTTTTCGGTTTGTTTTTTTGGTTATATAAAAAAATATATAATATTTTATTAATTAAACAATTCGTAATATAATATTTAAAATAGAGAAACTTAAACTGATTGCGATCCTCGATTGTAATTGTACAATTATTAATTTTTACAACAAATATTTGCGACACTAATTCGATTATTAAGTAAATTATTAGTCGAGTATTTATTTACGTGGAGATATTATTTTGCTTTCTCTGTCTCTTTCTATGCAAGAAAATACTGCATAAGAAAATTGGATGTCATGTTATTTATGTGAAAAAAAGCACTCTACTATCGGAAATCTTTTTTTGCAAATTAAAAACAAACTTACGCAGCAATTAAGTATGTGGAAAAGTTAAAAATGATACGGAGGGAAATGAACACAAATCATTCGGATCAGATCACGGGGAATTTTGTTTGTTATTTACAAATCGTTTCAGTGTGTGTGTGTGTGTTATGCGTATGTGTGTGTGTGTGGTGTTGGAAATGCGAATGACGGTGTCGTTGTTGGTGCGTTGGAATGATTGAAGGCTCGGGCAGGAGGCGCTGTTGTTGCTGTTGCTGCTGCTACTGCTACTGCTGTTGCTGAGGAAAGACGACCTGATCGCCGACAATATGTATGACGTTCTGCATTCCCTGCTGTTGTGCCTGCTGCCCAGCACCTCCTCCGCCGGCGCCTTCATGTTTGATGTATGCCTGGCCGCCACCCGCTAACGTTGCCGTGGTCATGTGCTGCTGCTGATGCTGCTGTTGTAGTTGCTGCTGCTGCTGCTGTTGCTGAGGCAGGACCTGCTGGAGTGTCTGAGTTGCTGATATCACTCTCGTTGGCGTTGTACCAGACGATGCTCCGCCAGCTGATCCCGCTCCTCCAGCTCCCGCTCCTTCACTGCCCACCGTAGTGTCGCCCTCCTCCGCCGTGGTATTCAGTTCCATACTGGTGTCTTGGGTGGTATCATTACCGGACTTACTTTTCTTTTCCTTTTTAACGCCCGGCTTGGCAAAGTGCCGCAGCTCAAGATGTCGTCGCAAGTTCCTAGATTGTCGAATAACAGCATAACAAATGGGGCAAGTGGCTGGTTGTTCCGATTGTGATCGCGACCGTGGTTCTAGAAGGAAAAAAGGGATTTCATTAAGGAATAATCTTTACCAAATCTATAAACAACACTCACTTTCCGTTCCAGGCGGATGCTTGGTACGTTTTGCCTTGGGTGTGGATGCGCTGCCGCTGGTGTTGCCACCGCCGGATGAGCTTGTGGTTCCTTGAGCCGTTGTTATCTCGCCCGTTGCCGCATTGGCAGACGTTACCGGTATCATATTATTGGGGTCCATGGTCACAATTGTCTCCACCTTTTGTCCTTCGCTCTTGATGATCGGTGTCGACGTCAGTAGTTGGCCTTCGGCTCCATTTTCGCCCAGAACCTGTTGTACTGATCCTTGTGCCGAGCCGTGCGAAGAGGTCGGTGTGCCCATAATAGTATCCATTCCGTCAACTTTGCTGATTTTCGGTGCCGTGGCTGTGGATGATAAAAAAAAATTTGGATTCATTATAGAAAAAATTAAACATATTTTTAAGGTTTATTATAGATTATTATCGAACGTTAACTTACGTGACATTTTCTTAACACGTGGCTTCCGCTTCCGTGCCGGGAGGAATGCCTGAATCACTGCCTGGTCGTGCTTAGCCGCGTCCGTTGTCACAATCGTTTGCTGTTGTCCTGCTGCATTGGTCTGGGTCGTTGCCTGTAGAATCTGTCCCTGGTGATGGATATCCTCCACCACTTGGGCATGTACCGTTTGTTGGGGAGCGGTGGCAATCGTGGCAATCAGTTGGTCCTGGTCATGGTGTTGCGGTATCATGTGCTGTAGTTGTATCGAGTGCGTGGTGTAGTCATCCTTGGTCACCGTCTGCGGTGCCAGTCCCTGGATATTGAGGCACTGGGCAGCCTGCAGCAGCGACGGCAGCTGGGCATGGTCAACGCTCACCTCGCCGCGATAGACAAACTCTAGCAATGCCTCCAAATCGTTGGCATTGACGCCGGCCAACATCACAACTGGGTGCTTGCATGGTGTGTTCTGTAATTCAAATGTAGGGAAAATAAAATAAAATAAATATTTAATAAATGGTAAAAAGTCAGAATAATAATTATTTCCAAAAATTAAATATATTCGAAATACAAATCAAACTTTAATAACGGTACATTCTCCCTTTGTTTTGAATCTAAGCAACTTAAGAGGTTGTTTTTCTCAATCCTATAGCGGGATTCTTGTTTTGGTGGCTCTCTACATTTGGCGGATGAGAAGCGTAGTATAGGCAAACAAACAAAAAATAAAAACAAAAACAAACCTAGTCGGAGATGGAGACAGAGATGGAAATGGAAACTCACCGCCGCTCAGGCACACAAGTGCCAAGCGCCAGCGACCGGCTTTTACTTTTCGCGCTCTGCACATTCTGCAGCAGGATTGGCGGAGATTTCGAGGAGGAGAGATGCTCAAAAAAAGAAAACAGAGCACAGCTCAAGAAAGAAAGAGCACTCACACACATCTACCTCCACTTACTCACTAGTACCGCTCAGCCAGTTCTCCCGCTCCCACTCTCACTCCCTCTCCGGACATTTAATTAGTAAGCGTTGCTCAGAGTTGAAGAACAACAAACCAACCACCCTCTTCTTCTTCTTCCTCTTAATAAAGACCAATGCCAATCTCTTCAAATGTCATCTACCACCTCCTCCCCCTTTCCTGCTCCTCTCACTTCGCTCTTTGAACTCTATCGCTCACACTCCCTTTGCCGTTTCGCTCATCGATTTTTCTGTGAGTTGCATTCTGAGTCTCGAGTCTGTGTGTGCGTGGGGGAGATGGATTGGGGGTGGGGTTGGAGGAAGCGGAAGAGGGAGCGGGAGCAACCAAGAGCGACCGCCATGTGTTTTGCGTGCGTGTGTGAGTGTAACGAGATCAGTACATCTTGTACATTTCGGACTCTTGCAGAGTTCACAGCCGCATTTTTCTTTTCTGTTTTTGACATTTTCCCCACCGCCGACTCTGAGCGGCGTTTTTAAAAATTACGCTCTGTTTACTTTTTTCAGCACCAGAGAGGAGAGGAGAGGACAGGAGAGGAGCGGAAAGGAGAGCTAGAGAAGAGAAGAGCCGCGTCGCCGGCGTCACATGAGGTGTTTTTATTTCGCTGGCCGCGCTCTGTTTTGGTCATCATTTCGATAAAAACCACGCAATAGGAACGGTCTATATAATGTCCGAATCGGATAAATATTCAGTTTGGTGTGCATTGTGCACGCATCCATTAGAAACGTGAAAGCAAAGTGCAAATGCAAATCGAATCAAACTACTAAATAAAAAAGTACAGTATCGCAAATGTGCTACAGAATATGGGGAAATATAAAGAAAAAATAGCAAGCTCCACCGAAAAACATTCCCTTCCTGATATGAAATACTCCAAATACAAGTACAGGATGGAACCTATGAAGGGAACTAATTCCTTTATAATCACTCTTTTTGGGAAATTATAAAATCATGGAAAGTTCACCTGTGGATCAATATTACATTTGAAACACACTCATTTTAGAAATATTTTTCATATTTTACAGTGTTTTAATGAGTTGGAAATTCCCCATATCCAGTTTCAACTGTACAGTTCTGCCAGCGAAAAGAGGTCGCGCTCGTGTGCACCCAGAGCAACAACAGCAAGAACGGAAAGCGAGGCAAAAGCTCCAACAAAGCAGCAACAACTACTACAACAGCTCCACGCTGCCTTCATAGCGCTCTCGTTTGCGCTCGCTCTAACACACGCCAACGGAAAGTTGGCGCTGCGCAGCTTTTGCTTCTCACCCTCGCTTTCCCCCCAGCCACCCACCCACCACTGGCTCCGTCTGAACCAACTGGTTCTCTCGCTCTCTCACTCTCCATCTGCGCTCTGCGCCTCTCTCTCTCGTTCTCCCTCTCGCCAGTCACTTTTGTGAAACTTTACAACAAAAACGGCAGTATTTTTGATAAGAGGTGGCAAGAAGAAGGGGAGCTGGTGCCAACTCATTCAGCTCAATTGACAGTGGAAAACTTGTACGGAAATCTCTAGACAACTTTTGGAGCGGAGCGTAAATCTCCGAGATATTCGTATGCGAGTGTGAGTGTGCAAGTTTCTCTGCGCTCCACACATTAACCTATTTCTGCCATTGGATTTCTCTGTTTACAAACTGTACAGTGTACGCCACGTTTGAGGTTATGCACGACAGCGCCACTCTCTTTTTTCATCTTTTTGCACGATGCACTTCTTACACTCACCTTGAGCAAGTCCAGAAGGAAGGGGGAGGCGGCACAGAGGACTATCTTGTGGGCGGGAAAACTCCGCCCGCCGGCGGCCAGCGTGCAATCGACGAGGTCGCCATGGCAGCGCAACAATTGGATGGCCGACACGAGACTGGTGCCGTAATCGCCCCAGGTGAGCGAATACAGCGAGTTCATTGGCAGCGACATTAGGGCCGTCGCGTCCAAGTCCAACAATTGTTGTTCCTCTCCAGCGTTGCTAGCGTATTCGTTGCTATTTGTCTCCAACACGACGACGTTTTATTACACGGGTCTGGGGATAAATTCTCTCTTCCAAGTCGGGATTTCGCACAATCCCGTCTGCTCCTCCTCCTGCTGCTGATTCTGCTTTTGCTCCTGCTGCTTCTTCCTTCTTCGCGCGCTGCTTTCACGAAACTGAAACGGTGTGCAAAAGAGAACAAGAGTTAGCTGGCTCGTACTCGTGTGCTCTCGCTCTCTCGCCCGTTCTCCCGCTCTCTCCCCCTCGGTTGGGGCCAGAGCGAGACAACACTGCTGCTGCTGCTCACAGGAATTTTGTTGTTGGGGGGGCAGCAGCTAAAAAACTTTTTGTTTCAAAATTTGTTGCTGGGAAAATCACACAAAAATAGCGCGCCAACTGAAACACATTTAAAAACGCAGCAGAAGACACACACAAGCACACAAGGCACGCACACAGCCGCAGTCACATATTTAATACACAATTGTACAGTCAATCCATGAGACACGCATTTCGTTTTTTTTTCTCCTTTTTTGCCCCCACTCGCTCAGTTCTTGGTTGTTTTATAATCTCGGCCCTCTTGGTAGCGCTTTTTATTTTGTTATTGTTTTCCCGCTCGCGGAGCGCACTTTTTTGTGTGATTTTGGTGTGTGAAATTATCTTCTCACCGGAGCGCAAAAGAAAATTTTACTGCTGTGGGTGATTTCCCTTCTCTTTCTCTTGGTGCTCGCTAACTCGCTCGCTGGGTTCTCCTGCTGTCCGCTCGCCAACGTTGAAAAACTCGAACTGAGACCCAGCCAGAGCTCTTGTGAGAAAATCGCTTCGATCGAATTACGCTGCTGCCTCTGCTTCTGCCAGCGCGGCGGGTTTTCGTTTCGGTCTCTATACGGGGGAGAAAATATTTCTGGTCATGCGCTCAGCTCAACACAGGCGCGCGTGGTGGTGTGTCGCCGTGTCGGTGTGGTGGTTGCTTTGCTTTTTGCCGTATTTGTGTATCTGTGAGAGCACTGGGCTGGCAACGCTCTTTGAAGTACAGTTGTCAAAAGGCATTGCCAGATGGAGCGGATTTAAGTGAGACGTTCGTGGAAGAAGAGTATTTTCGGGCAGGCAGAGGAGAGGGAGAGAAAGACAAGCAAGACGGCGTAGATAGTAAACAAAACTATAAAAGGTGGTAAATATTGAATAATGGAAATATTCTGGTCGGAAAACACAAGCCCAAAACACATGTGGCCATCGCATCGCAGCACTGGGCCCGGAAAATTGTGCTTCTGGTTGAATGAGGCGATAAGAAAGGTCCAAGGGGTCTGGGTCCAAAACTATTCGGATTCGGGTGCAAAATACATGAACCTACAAAGACTTTGTCCCAATGTTTCATTATTTTTTAAGACAATGACAAGAAATTATTGAAATTTTTCAGGTCGCCTTGGCCCTGCCACAGACAGAACAACTAAATTTAGTCAAAGACTTAAGTCAAATAACAGGAAGATCTCCTACTTCTTTTACATTTTATTTCTCTAAAAAGAACGTAATTTCAAAAAACTTTAAAGGGGATTGGGATTAAATACTTTATTTCAAACAATTGTAATAATAATTGCTTTCAAACGTCAGTAAAATTTTATGAAAATCATCATAGTCTAATAAGTCAAATAATTTCACAAAATTTGATGAAGGAGATAAACCGGTTAAATTCACCAAGTCATTCGAGTATCAATAAATGTGCAAATTGATTTTACTATAGTTTTATGCTGGATAGATAGAGCCAACGCGCACCTAAGGGTTATGGGAACCAAATGAAATAAGAAATTTATCCAACCTGCGAATTGGACGGCTCTTTCTTCGCTCTTTGGCTTTGATATCAACAGATCCTGTAAACAATAACAACAACTGGGAGAAAAGCCGGCTCGCTCTTGGACCCACTACTCCGCTCTACATGCTCTTTTCTCCGCTCCTCTCTCCTCGACAATCCATCCAATCACCTGTTACTTTTGACACATCTCAGAGACTTTGTCTGACCTATTCTCGCATTCTCATGCGGCGTATGCAGATCAAGTCCCGCTTAAGAGCGGAGACCAGAGACTGCTCCGGACTTCGGTGCCCGTGATAGGGGAGAGTGGATGTGGATAGGAGTCCAGGAGCGGAGCGGAGAGGAGAGTTCTATCCAACGCTCAGAGAAGGCAAGGTAAAATAAGTGAGCGGCATGCATGCGAGTGTCCAAAAAACAGCGCCAATTCAAGATTACAAGTTTCTCTGTTTTGATGCTGGGACCATGAGAAATGCCGTTCGAAAGGCCCCTTTAAAGTTCCAATCAGCGTTAAAGCAGTGAGCGTATTTCGCAGCTGGCAATGCCCGCCACCACCAGAGCATGGCTACCGGTGGCAGGGGAAGAGCACGAGCAAGAGGCGGAGCGGAGGGTGGTGGAGCATGATATGGGTGCGAGAGGGAAGGGAATAGCGAGAGGCAGCAGAACGAGCGCGAGCAGAGAACAGTGGAACACAATAACGACAATAAAAAATATAAGAGCATTTAAAATCAATAATCAATTAAAACAAATATGTAATTTTATAAAGCAAGCCTTAAATACTCTTATGGTGTTTACATTAGGAAAAACATGTTAATTGGAAATACCCCATAAATACATGAGTTAAAACTGAAAAATCTTATACAGCGAACGAAGCTTTTTCGCCCCACTGTACGGACTGAAATTCGAACGGCATGGCACGACTTTTGCCTGGCCTTCCCCACCGCGCCTTATCGCAGTTGTTGCTTCTATTTAAATAAAATAAAAGCAAAAACAACAACAGAAAACTGAATATACTTGAAACGAACGCAAAACATGAAGAATTCAGCACAAATTTGTTGAAAACAAATACGCAAATCGTTTTTGTAGTTTGCCCGCTGGTTCTGTGTGCATGTGTGTGCGCCTGGTTGTGGTTGTGGTGGGGCCATAAAATTATAACCTCATTTTGTATCACTAATTAATTGAACAAAACTCTATTATTACGCCCCGGAACTCAGAATTGGGAACTATGGAACCAGACAACTCATGTTGAATGTCGTGGTCGAAATAAACCGACTTTAGCATGTGTACTGGCCACCATTTCCAACTGTGAGTGGGAGAAATTGTTGTTTCTGCTCCCCGGCTCTGCTCTGAGCAAGCCAGAGAAACGCGGAGAGGAGAGGCCGTCATCCAGAGAGGAGAGGAGATGGAGGAAAGTGGGAGCCAAGTGGCGCTGTGTCTCTGTTATTGTATCCAAATTGCTAAGAAAAAAAATTAAACACGCTTCAGCGCCCAAAACTGAAACTCACTCTCCTAAACTTATAGAAAAATTATTTTAAAATTCCTATGGGTATCAGGGGGAACTAGGAAAATAATTGGGTTTATTAAAAAATTCCAAAATAAATAAGTTTTTTTTTTTGTTTTGCATAGGCGGTTACGTGTACCCTTGGCTGAATCATAATACAGTTATTAAATCATTTTCCCCTGGAAATTAAATAAAGTAATCAAAGTGTTTAGTCATCTGATTTGAATACTTTTTGAAGAGCTTTGGCTTTGAAAAAAAGTTGCACAGATAACGTTACAGCACACACACGTTACAGTGAACTAAAAATAATTTTAACAAGAATACATTTGGTTAACCCATCTTAAAATTTTTATATTTAAGCTCAATTAAACATGATTAATAGAAATTGCCTAATTTAGTTTTAAATTAAAAAACTGTAAGGTTTTTCGCCCTTGGAGTATCTGCAACATTTACTTACTTGCCATTGTGTTGTTCCTCACTTGCTAGGATTCCACCAGGACACCGTTTGGTAATGAATCTCCTTGCTATCTTCGCTATCATAAGCAAAGACGCAGCTCTTGTTGACAATCACAGACAAGCGCACCTTTGCCACCAGTTCCAGGGGCTTAATTACAGGTGTATCCTGGACAATTACGATATGCGAGGCGTGATATATAAGAGGATCTCCAGGATAGACCAGAAAGTCCGCTCCAAAAGCATCGCCAGAGGTCACAAACTTTCCTCGCTTCCAAAGATCTTTGAAAATTCTATATTTAAGGGAGTTGGTGTCAACCAGGGGCCCGTAGATTTTTTCCCCAGCTGCAAATAAGATTAAAAAATGGATTTAGGGATATATTACTAAGGAAATCCGATTGATTATATATACAATGCTCTCTTAAGTGTTCGCAGGGCAGCTCCACCAAGGCATTTTGACGATCAAACTTGAAGTTATCCGACATTTCTTTCAGTACATCTTCAGCGGTTAAAGCAGCAGCTGGAAAGTAAAATATACATTTTAATTAAAATGAATTATTTAATTTTTTTTTATATATTACTCTATTTGAAGAATTTAAGATAGTTTACCTTTATCCTTGTTTCCTTGCTTCAACAACTTGTTGCGCTTCCCTGTCAGTATTTTATCCATATATCGCTCTGTTTCCCGGAGCTTTTCCCTCTTGAGACTTGTCTCTTGGGCCACCAAACGTGACTCGAAATCTGCCTGATATTCCTGGATTTCTTCTGGTGTGGGTGGAGCCTTCAAAGCCTGGGATTTATCCACCAATTGGGCTATGTGCTCATCCAAAACCAATTGAGTTTCGAATTTGGTCAGTTCCACAGGGAGAGCTAAAAGATGAGTTTATAATATTGTATTTAGATAATTGGGCATTCCTGGAGCTAAAGAATAGAAAGAAATCCAATCAGAAAACGCAAAACTCACTCGACTGATTGGGACTCCAGCCCTTGGTATTTGCCGTGCCCACAGGAGCACCCATTATTCGGTGTTTGCTACGAAGTTCCATGTAATCTAACCAATATATATTTATTTAGTTGGTTTTATTATTATTTTCAGTGGTTAACAAGCTCACCATTGACATTGAAAACGAAACCGGTGCCATTTAGCAGAGTTAGAATCATTTTTTCGCTAAATATCTTTTGTTGTTTTAATGCAGCCGCTGCCGGAGTGGGACCAGAGTTTTATACTGAAATATACCATTTCGTTAAAAGATAAATATTTTTAAAATTTTCCATATATAAATAATAAATTAAATGTCCCTAAAAGGGATTCTTTTTTTAATAAAAATGTTTAATAGGATTAAATACACTTTTATGCTGGTTTTTGGGTGTTTTTAATTGCAAAACAGTATTTTTATCGCCTTGCTCAACACTGTTTCATCACAGTAATCGATTGCATCGATAGCCACCTCGATGAATTCGGCCAGCCTGTTGTTCTTTTGATACTTACATTTGACATTCTACATGAGAATTCGACCCCAAGCCTGTAAAACCTTGTTTTGACATTTTACTTTGAAATTCAGAGTGACCAAGGGGAAAATACCAAATATCGAGATTTCGGTATTTTGATATACTTACATTTTTACACTCTACATGAGAATTCGACCCCAAAAACGAGAATTCGACCCCAAGATGTAAATTGACATTTTACTTTGAAGTCAGAGTGACCAAGGGGAAAATATCAAAAAATATCAAATATCAAATATCGCGGTTTCGGTATTTCGGTATATTATCAACAAGCAGTTGTTTTTGCTCGGGCGTTTTTTAAACAATTTCCCCTCCCCTTCGCTGTACATAAAAAATTAAACAATCGCGAGCTGCTGCAATAATTTAAACCGCCTTTACATAACGCGCAAAGATGTAAAACGAGCCAGGCGTGGCGAAAAGTGCGAAACGTATGGCTAAAAACCGTGGCAGCACTAAATCGGGGCGAAAACGACGAACAGCAAAACGGCGTACAAAATCCATAAATGGATAAATAACCGACGACGAGACTCTACGTTCAATCTGTGTTCCTATTTAGTGCTTATTAATTTTGCAATTTCCGAGCTGCAATCAAATGTGAGTTAAATACATGCAAGGGCTGCGCCCGTGTGCGTATTCGTTTCCCCCTTCCCCTTTGTGGTGTGCGTGCGTGGGTGCGAACTTTTGGGTGTTGTTGTTTATTTACCTATTTAGCTTTTGCCACAATAATTGTTTACTTTCGCCCCGCGTTTGCTAAACGGAGTGTCAAGATTGAGATCCCAGCCCAATGGCATTGTTAGGGTTCGCACATATTGAACCGAAATCGATCGCTGATCTCGAATAGCCGATACCGCGGATAAACAAGGATAAGAAAAGGTCAATTCCGGATAACGGGATATTTAAATGTATAGTGAGCGCTAGAATTAAGCAGCTTTGTAAAAATATATATATTTATTAGTTTTTTAATTGATTTTTAATAAATAAATATTTTTAATAAAAATAATTTTAATAATTTAAGAAAGCTGAACGCCAGAATTAAGCAGCTTTGTAAAAATACATTATTTTATTTATTTTTTAATTGATTTTTAATAAATAAATATTTTATAATAAAAATAATTTTAATAATTTAATGAAGCTGAACGCCAGAATTAAGCAGCTTTGTAAAAATATATATATTTATTAGTTTTTTAATTGATTTTTAATAAATAAATATTTTAAATAAAAATCATTTTAATAATTTAATGAAGCTGAACGCCAGAATTAAGCAGCTTTGTAAAAATATATATATTTATTAGTTTTTTAATTGATTTTTAATAAATAAATATTTTAAATAAAAATCATTTTAATAATTTAATGAAGCTGAACGCCAGAATTAAGCAGCTTTGTAAAAATATATATATTTATTAGTTTTTTAATTGATTTTTAATAAATAAATATTTTTAATAAAAATAATTTTAATAATTTAATGAAGCTGAACGCCAGAATTAAGCTGCTTTGTAAATATACATTATTTTATTTGTTTTTAATTGATTAAAATAAATAAATATTTTTAATAAAAATAATTTTAATAATTTAATGAAGCTGAACGCCAGAATTAAGCAGCTTTGTAAAAATATATATATTTATATTTGGTTTTTAATACATATAATTTTTTAAAATAATAAGAACCGTAAAAACACCAATATTATAACATTTTTTAGACTCTTTTTTTGAGACTCTTTTTAAAATTGACCCATTAAAACCCTCGTTTTCCCATTAAAACCCATTAGATTAGGTAACTAATTAATTCACACATTTCATTAATGGCTTTAGAGCTTAGCACGATCCCTGTGGGATTTCTAGTGGTTAGCCCTAATCATAGCTAAGGGAATCTAGCCTCACAAGTCCTCAGGCACACCACCCCCTTTGGATAAGGATTTCCCTAAACGAACAGCACTCTCCTTCATTTTGCAGAGTCCCACCGATCGAACGCAGGCGGCGACGGCGCTGGAGGATAACAATAGCTTCCTGCGGGGCCCTTGGCCATGTAAGTCTCTAAGTCAACTACTATCATCGTCTTGAGTGCTTAGTATATAACAATTATTATTATACCATCCAATCCATACCCACGGCCAGGTCATGTGGCGAGAACTGCGACAGCTGCTGCCACCATCATCATCACCACCGACGACGTCGACGTTGTTAATCCAACTCGGGTAAGGCAGGGCAAGGCAAGGCGGCCGTTAAACGGTTCGACCTTCAGTGCGAATCCCACCCCACACAACACTTGAAAGAAAAGTACTTTCCCAAGAACACAAATGTATATCGAAACCAGAGCTCATTATTGCCTGATTTCGTAAACATTTCTTTCCAATTTATGGGCTTCTGGTTTGCAGTTAAAATAATATTTTTAAAGCTGTTGGTTTAACTATTTTTTTTGTAATGTGTATAAAAAACTATAAAAATGGTTTCTGTTATTGCAGTGCCTGCATTAGTCATAGGAGGAATGAGGATGACAGACGGCCCAAGGGAACGGCGCCAGCACAACAACAACGAACCACCAGAGAACGAAACAGAAACAGAAACAGAACCAGAAGCAAGAGCCAACCCAAAGGCGGAAGCTAAGCAGTTAGCTTAATTAAATATAATAGCGGTAAACCATGTTCAAGATTAGGCAGCGAAACTGCATGCTAATAGTGACGGCCCTGGTGCTGGCACCCTGCATAGTTATCCTGATGGTAATGGGACCGGAGCTATCCACCGAACAGTCGCTGACCCAACGCCTGGCCGAGTGCCATATGCGGTTGCAGTATCTGGAGTCCATGTATCGGGCCCGCCAGGAGGATGTGGCGCTGCTCTCTCAGTACCTGGGACAAATACAAATCATTAATGGTAATGTGACTGGAGCAGCTGGTATGCAGCCGTCGCCGCCACCTCCGCCATTGCCTGTGATTAATCTGCTGGATGGCCTGAGTCCCGAGGCTAGGCAACTGCTAAAGAATGCCTCGCACATCAGCCGAGGTGGCGGTGGGGCAAATGGTTCAATGATTCGCGGCCAGAACATACGTCTGCCCAATGCCTATCACTTTCTGCCGCATCTACTGGATGATGCGGGATCCCTGCGTCCAGCCTACTTGCAAAGCAAAGGTCGTACGGATGTCAGCATTGTACTGGGAGTGCCCACGGTGAGGAGGGAGAAGCAATCGTATCTCCTTGGAACCCTGCACAATCTCATCGAGAACATGAACGACGAGGAGCAGAACGAGACGCTGATTATTGTGTATATAGGAGAAACGGATCTGGAGGCCGTGCAACTGATTGCCCGGCAAATCGAGGCTAGTTTTGAGCAGTATTTGGACAACGGACTGATTGATATCATAGCCCCGGCGCCCAGTTACTATCCCAACTTTGAGCGCCTTCGCATCACCCTAAACGATCCGCTGGAGCGCGTCAAGTGGCGCAGCAAGCAGAACCTGGACTTTGCCTACCTAATGGCCTATGCCCACTCAAAGGGCACCTTCTACGTCCAGCTGGAGGATGACATACTGACCAAGCGGCAGTTTATTACCACAATGAAGAAATTCGCTTTGATCAAGAGCGCTCTCACGAAGCCCGATCAGCCGGCCTGGTTTGTCTTGGATTTCTGCCAGCTGGGCTTCATTGGCAAGATGTTCAAGAGTGCAGAGCTGCCCTATCTGATCACCTACTTCCAGATGTTCTACAATGACAAGCCTGTGGACTGGCTTCTCACCTATTTCATTGAATCGAAGGTATGCCGCACGGACAAGGATCAAAAGCATTGCAATCAGGAGAAGGCCAAGTACTGGCAGCACTTTCGCAAGTCCCTGTTCCAGCACATTGGCACCAGTTCCTCCTTAAAGGGCAAGGTGCAGAAGCTGAAGGACAAGCAATTTGGCAGCAAGGTGCCGCAGTATTATGCCCACACCCATAATCCCCCAGCCTTGGTCAAGTCCAACATTGCTCCGTACAAAAATTACATTCTGAAGCGTGCCTATCGCGGTGAATCGTATTTCTGGGGCCTGCTCCCACAGCCCGGTGATCTTGTCCAGTTCATATTCGAACGACCCACCCAGCTGCGACGCTATCTCTTCCGCAGTGGCAATTCGGAGCACCCATCGGATAGATTCTACAACACCACCGTGGAGCTTCTGCCGGCGGATACCCTCAGCGAAAACTCGTCCGTTTGGAGTAACTTCAATACCACCACGGATGGGTATCTGGTGGTCGGTGCCTTCGATAGCCTAGGCGTTGCCGAGGGTCAGCTGGATGTGAAGATTGGTGCCATCAAGGAGCTGCGCTTGCATGTGCACAGCGACAGCGAGAATTGGGCCCTGCTCAGCGAGATTGAACTGCAGGAATGGGGCAGTGATCCCAAGTCGGAGGTGAATGCGGCTAAGCCCAGGTTTGTGGCGGGCAGCTGATTGCTACATCGCCACCGGGAAAGGCAGATGGACGTCTGGGAGGATTAGGAAGCTAACAAAAGATCGCTGATCGAATCCGCTTGCCCATCCACAATTTGTCTATATATCTGTCTAGGAATGTGGTGGATTTTGTGGACCGAGAATCGTTGTGAGAGCAGAAAATAATATTTCAATTTCATTTAAGAATTTGAGAGAAGTTAAATTAAATTAAATTGAATTATTAAAGATTTTTAAATTAAATTTTAAGAAAATTAAATTAAATTATTAAAAAAATTTAAATTCAATTTTAAATAATTTAATTTAATTAATTAATTTAATTTAATTTTCTTAAAATTTTATTTAAATTATATAATTTAGTTTAATTTAATTTAAATTTTAATTAATTTAATTTAATTAAATTAATTAATTTAAATTAAATTATTAAAAAAATTTAAATTAAATTTTAAATAATTTTTAAATTAAATTTTAATTAATTTAATTAAATTAATTAATTAATTAACTATTAATTAATAATTTT
>VNJY01000714.1:0-13866 GCA_008042715.1 Drosophila bocki
TTATGTGTTTTTGTCCAATTGTGCCGTCTTTTGTTTACGTGTATTTTTAGAGCGAGCTTAACAAGTGTAGCTGTGTTTCGTGGATCAGTACTTTTGCATGGCAAAGAGTTGCAAAAAGTTGTAAATGAGAAACTATTAACCAAAGTGTGCAGATTAATGAGAAACTAACCGTTTTTGTCCGAATCCACACGTTTTCGAAAAAATCAACATTTTCTAGTACCATATCAGTATGGTTTTTTTCCGTTTTTTTTTTGCTTTAAACTCCAATTTTAGGTCTATTGTATTGAAATTTCGTTTGAATGCCTTTTTTAAGCTCCCAAGAAGACCTACCATGTTTCAAATGATTTGGGGCACTATTTCATATAGCTGCCATATAACAGATCTGGCCCATTCGCCCAAAAAATTTTTTTTGGTTAAAATATAACCAAATCATTTGAAACTTGGTAGGTCATCTTGGGAGCTTAAAAAATGTATACAAACCAAATTTCAAAGCAATAGCTTGAAAACCAAAAAAGTTGGTGCAAATCGGCCAGATCAGTTATATGGCAGCTATATGAAATAGTGCCCCAAATCATTTGAAATTTAGTAGGCCATCATAGAAGCTTAAAAAATGTATACATACCAAATTTCAGATCAATAGGTTCAAAATTAGAGTTTATGCCAAAAAAAACGCAAAAAAAACCATAGTGCGCTGTCCGGCTTCGGTAATTGTGTTGCTGTTGCTGTTGTGCTTTTCGTTATTATCTCGCTCGGATTGTTACGACTGCAATTATCTGGGGCTTTTATTTTTGGTTTTGGCTCTGCTGAGATTCTTACAACATTTCGTACGTTTTTGGGCTGGGGAAAATTGCCAATACCAAGAGTAAGGCAAACGTGGCAATGCCACTGAGCAGTGGCAGTTTAACCCACTTAAGACGTAGCTTTGGCTCTATCTTTACTTAAATTTAATGTTTAAATTTAATATAAGTAAGACTTTAAATTAATCTGCTGTATATAAATAACAAATAGTTGATCCACCTTTTTTTCATATTTTATTTTTAATCCTATATATTTTCATTGCAAAACTAAATGTATAAAATACGCTATGCATCTCTTATTTATATTTATTCTTTCATATATATATTTCCCAATTTAATGTATATATTCACTTTTCTTAAAAGTTAAAAATCACATATTTTTTGTAATGGGTTAATGCTGCCAATCTCAAGGTCGCGAGGCGCGAGCAATTTTTATTTTACGTATTTTTGTTTGTTGCTGCCGCTGCATCGGAATTGTTGTAATTTTTGTGTTTTTGGCTTTTTTCGGTTTATCCCGCATCGCACCGCAGCGTGACACTGAAAATATCTGTTGAAAGAGAGTCGTAAGTTTTAAGTGCCGGGGACAAGGGGTTAAGTCCCAGTTCCAGACACTGTGCCCAGCTTCTCCTTGCCTTGTGGCCTTGTCGAGAGGATTTTTGCGGCTTCTGTTGGTGTTTGCTTTACGGCTGACACACTTTCCGGCCGTCCATCTCATTTGCATATCATCTTACGACGGCTTATAAACCATGTTTGTATTTTGGTATAAGTATGTGGATCAGGCAGAAGTGCTTAATTGCCGCAGTTGACTTGGCACCCGGGTAGGGTTAATTGTTGTGCTAACACTTTAACGACTCTTTAAACCCAGTCCCCAATTGTTCTAGGGGAAACCTACGCTTGATTTGTATTGACCCCAGAAGCGAGAAGGAAACATTTCAAGGCTTTGACGCCTTAGAACAATAAATGGCTTGAACATTAAAATTTACTACAGACATAAAAATTTTAGAGAGAATTTAAAACCAAAATGAAAAGGTTAAACAGTGATAAATTTATGTAGGTAGCGAAACTTGCTAATATTATTATAAAGTTTAAGGAGTGTCTTAAAATTTTTTTAAGCAGGATTTTTAAGCTTATAAAGATATCAGATAAAGTTACAACTTCTGTATTATAAAAACCTTTAAATAAACAAAGTAAACTAAGGGAACGTTATCTTACAACCTTTGAGCATCTTGAGGTACTTAAGATGGTCATCGTTTTCTTTATTTATTTTTAAAACAAGGCAAGCTATTTCTGACCACAAAACCTTTATTTTATTAACTCAAAAGTAATTAGAGTACACATAGTCTTGCTAAAATCAAAGAACATTGTAGTTGATGGAAGCAGCAGACAGTTAGCCAGCCAGTGGGCCTTTCCCGTGAAAGTGGGCGCTTTGAAACCGCATCTTAATTGTGGCGCCTGGATCTCGCCCACGCCCACGCCAACAGCATCCAGCCATCCCATTCCAAGCAGCCGACGGGCCCACACCGGCTTTTGGCCAACAACTGTAATTAGGCCAACGGCGGCGGCGGCAACAAGTTGCAATTGGTGGGGCGTTTTTCTCCTCTCAGTTTTTTATCGCCCAACTTGGAGTCTGCGTAACGTGGTAGTTTCGCGGATTTTATTGGCGGCTCCGGTCGCTTCTCTCGGGCGATTATGTAAAGTGATTCCTAACGCTCAGAAAACTTGGCTGCATGCTCCTGGGGCTATTACTGTCATCAATATTTGGTAACGAATTCCATTCGCATGGCATTCCAATTTCAGGTTGATTGCACCCAGAGACAGATGCAGTGGCGGCGGTGGCGGAGGCCCACTCCTGGCGGGAGCTTCTCTCCATCGCATCGGCGGTGGCCTGTTATTATATAATCTTCCAGCCCGGTGCCACCGTCCCGCTGCTGCTCAACTACGTCCGAACTACACAAAAATTTTCCAAACCAAGAAAAGTCTGCTAATGGCGACATCGAAAGTAGTTTTGAGTGTACTCTATAAAACGAGGAAAGCTGCACGAAAATCACAAGATGTTGGCACCATTTACCAAAGGGTAATTAATAATACAACATAAATTTTTACCAAATTAGAGGGAATATGGTAATTATGCTGCATCGGGAATTTCATGGAGCATACGCAAGATCTCCGGCAGCAATTCCTGCAGTTCAGGATCGTCAGCCAGATAGGGTTCGAGGAATTCCCTCAATGGATCCAACTCGGCAGGCCTTCTGGCTCGCTTAGCTCGTCGTCTGTGCACCATTATGCCTTAGTTTCTTGAAACTAATTTTAATTCTGTATTCATGTACTCTAGCTTTAACTTCGTATTTTTGTCTCCACTAATTTAGCTTACAAATGAATAATGTTTTCTTGGCACTTAAGCTAAAAGGGTTACTTGATTTGTAAAAAAAGGAAATTAATTTTTTCGGTGAAAAGAGCATTTACTTTTTCTGCACTAATATTTTGGGACTTTTCCAGCTTTTGATTTCAGCTTCGATGGCGAGAGTCATGAGACATGAGGCACGCGGCACAAGAGACAGAGCCCCAGCGGCGTTGTTTGTTTGCTTTTCCAACTCTGCCACAACAGCAACAAAAACAACATATACAACAACAACAACAACAGGTGGGCACCGACCGAATGCCTTGCCAGATTTGTCATTCGCAAAATGTTGGTAAATGTGTCATGGTACCAGGCAGCAGCCAACAGGCTCTGTTCCTGTTTACATTTCTTGCAATATTTTTGAGCGAAATGCCAAAGTATAGCGCCAGCAGGTTTTGTTCGCTGGCTGCCACACATTCGATTGACACATATCTCATCCCAACAATAAATAAATAAAAAAGAAAGACAACAAATTTAGGAAAAAACGAAGCCCGGCTTAATCTCGGGGGATTTGTTTACTAATGCTGATGTCTGCTTCGCGAAATGCGGATTCTAATCAACGTCTTGTTCAATTTGTTGTCACTTGTTGCAGATGACGAGGCTAAAATTTGTGTGCGAAATTGAGTGACTTGGTATATTTTTCATAAATAATTTATCATTTTCTTTAAATCAGAAGAAAATTAAAATTCAGAGCAATGATAAGTAGATGAAAAGGTAAAGAATTTGTGAAAAAAAACCACGTTTGTAATGAGCTTAAAGAAATTTAGTTCCCTTAGTTAAGCCATTTTTGTGTCTTTAAAATATGGTTATTTTTTAAATATAGTTTTTTATAAAGGCTTTATTAGTAAGCTTAATTAGTAATTTATAATTACATGTATTTATTCCGCTTTCGCCCCGAGCATGTTCTTTGCCAGTCCAGTTTTCCTAACAGTACTTCGCCTCTCTCCATCGTATACTTGCTTCTTTTTCTTTCTATTGTTTTTTTGTGACACACAATGTACGCAAAACACGTAACAATTAAAAACATTAAAAGCATTTTATATAATTCGGCAGAGACAGCCAAACAATAAGCACTTCACACGCTTTGAACCTTTTGCGCTGATCCCCAACACACACCCTTTGAGAAATGTGAGTCTAGTTTTGACATAACATCGACCGACCTGTAATAAGTGCTATAAAAACAGTAAGCGGCAGAAACAAAAAAAAAAATATATACGGTGACTGTGGCATATAAAAAGTTTATTAGTTTGTGACAAGTAAACGATCACATAACGTATAGGCAAATATTTGAAACGGGCATATTGTAATATGTCCATAGCATTACATTTTATATGATCTGTAAAGCATGTCTATGAGAAGATAAAGATTTTTTATTATGTTTTTATTATAAATTTTTGACTTTTTAATTAGGGTTGTAAAGTAATCAGCTTCTATATTCAGGATATATATATTTTTTTGCCGTTTTTAGACCTTTGTTAGGTATTATAATCTTAGTCTGAAGTTTGCAAAGCAGTGATTTTGATTTCTTTAAATTTTAGATTCAGTAGGCAGATTTGATAAACTTGAAAAACTATCATAGAAAAGCTTTAAACTTTATGCTTATTAGGAAATTCCCTGGAAAGGAAAGTCTCTGGATCCGCCACGGTTAATATGAATACAATTTTTGTAATTTGCAAACATTTTCATTTAGCATTTAGCAGAATATATTTCAAACTGCAATAGTATATAAACTTTGGCTTGTCAAAGATAGTTTTTTTTTCATTTGAATATTAAAATTATCTAAAAGAGTTTTTAGAACCAAAACTTGCCTAACAAATACTTAAAGATATAGTCATATATGATAATTCCATTTTCATTTATCAGACTTAGACACTTTATTTAATATGCAAATAATTAAAACTACCTTGGTATTTTGTCCAAGTGAGCATTTTGCCGAAATTATGTTAATTGCACAGATGCAGCCTGCAGTTGTATCTCGACCCGTGTGTATCCGTATCTTTGCGCCGCACTCTATCTGGGGGCCATACGAATGCAAATTAGTCGCCAGAGTCGAGAGTTTGCCCTGGAGAATGTGTTTTGGTTTCGGTTTTGGTTTTGGTTTTGGCCTCGCCACGCATAAATTTCCTTATGCCTGAGCGATTGAGGCAGGCCCAGAGGGGCATGTGAGTGCGAGTGGCAGGAAATGGCGAATGTTTATGCTGAAATATGTTGAAAGGATATTTTATTGAGCGAGAGCGGGGGCTGGCTCAGTTTGCTCACCCACAAAGTTGCATAATTAATTTGTTTACACAGTTGTACACGAACTCAACGCAATTTTCAGAGGGTCTGGAGTGCAGCTAATATAAATATGTGAAAAAACAGATACATGTAAGACCTGAAAAGCAATAATGCATTTTTAAAAGCCATTATAAAGAGCCATCAATGTCCATAAAAAAGAACATTAAAAGGATATTTTTCTATAACGTTTTGATTATAAATTCAAATTACTTATATATATTCCTAATAACACATTTTAATTACCGGAAAAAAGAATGTATCAATTTTTGAAAATATTTCTTTCGCTTTAACTTGCAATTATAATTCTTTAAATATCTATAAATTTTTTAAAATTATTTACATTATATGAAAACACTTGAAAATGGATTTTTATGCAGCTGCAGTTCATCTGCTCACGACTGTCATCGAGCCAGATAAATGCAAAGCGAACATCCATTCGGACAATGGCAATATCATTAACTTCATCATCGATAAAAATGTCAATTTCCCGCCCATATTTATTTGTATTTTTCCTACCCCTACTCATATGCACATTTCCGCAGTGAAAAGTGTGGAAAATGCGACATGAACAATACCAGAAATGGCGTCAAATGTTTTACAGTCAGATAAGAAGTTTAATTTATGCGAAAACATGTTTGAAGCTTCTGCTGTCTGCCGGCGAACCGGCGACCAGACCAGGCCGAAGGGGTAGGAGATATCCGTAACCGTAGCTCTGTGCTTGGGTGTGTGATCACCACGGTATTGACCTTGCTCTGCCAAACCCAAACAAAGTAACAAAGCTGGGAGACAAAAAAATTGGCCATAAATATTCTACCTCCCAAGTTTCTGTGCCCGTTTTTGTGGCTGTGTCAATGTCGGCGGCGGTAGGTGTTGGTTTTTTAGCTGCCATTATTTATTTATTTAGCGCCATGTTTTGTCTAGACTCCCGCCGACTGGCAGTGGCGGTCTCTCTTCGATATAACTCCTTTTTACGGCCACCATTGTCGTCTGCAGTGGCATCAGATTTTATGCCACTTTCGTCTGGCGACCAGGGGAAAGCGTGCCGATGCATAAGCAGGCGAGCAATTAAAAGCAGGGATTCCAGACAGTGGCGGCAAGAGAATTGCATCATTAATTAAGCCCGGATGAGTTGATAGTTTCTCACCCCAGCCGGAAATGTGGATTTTTAATTCGGCTGCAGTGCTCTTTGTTGCAGCAACATGTTGCTGGTATACATTTATGAATTAGCCCCGAAAGTAGGCAACATATTGCAAGCATAATTTTCCCAGAAAGCAAAATTTAAGAATAATTGAGAAATAAGTATTTTTAAACATCTGCAAGTCTAAAAAACAAATAGCTCTGTAGCTGTGTAGGAAATTATACTTAATTTAGTTTTAAAAGTTTGAAAACCTTATAAAAATTTATGTTTAAACTCGAGTTTATTTTGTAAAACGAAATGAAGCTTTCAAAGCCATGTCAAACTATATTTACGTAATAAATAATACACATTTTACTCTACGTTTTGGGATTTTAGGGAGATATTTATTTACTACTATTATAAAACTTATAAAAAAAGCTAGATAGATCAAAAATAAATTGCAATTAACACGCAGCACTGCAACGCGGACCGGCTTCTTCGATCCGGACTGTGGTGTTTAAATCGAACTGCACTCTGCCTTCCCTACTATCCCCCTCCCTTTATGGCATCCATTCCGATCATCCTCGCTCCTGGTCACTGCGGGGGCAGACGCAGCAGGTTGCGCTGGTGCATGCGTCCATTCTCGTGCTGCTTCACAGACTTCAGATGGTTCAGGGTCACGTTGCAGGCCTCACAATAGTAGGCGGCACTGGGATCACCCCAAGGGCGGAACTGGATGGAACCGGGAACGGGGAGCATGCCCTGCGGACGAAGCGGGGCCAGGGTGCCGTTGGTGTTGATCTCGAACATGTGGCTGCCATTGACGGGGACCGGACCCAGGCCGAAGACGCCACGGACGCGTGCTATGTGGGCACGCTTCCGGTGGCGGACACCTGAGATGTGCATGGCCATCTGGGACTCGGAGGTGATGCTCACGTCACACAGCTCGCACATTAGTAGCTTGGTGTCCTTCCGAGTCCAGTGGCTCTTTAAGCCGTTCGGCTCACTCATCTGGCGCTCCATCTGGCGGTGGCGGCGACCATAAAAGTGCTGCTCGGCATGGATAATCGAGGTGAGCCGAAGGTCGCACAGGTCGCAGTACAAGTCCGAGGGTCGGTCTTTGTGCAAATAGCGAAGCACTTGATCCGGCAGGGCCAGGATATCCACCAGGGCCGAGCCCGTGCCCAGATTCTTCTCGAAACGCAGGCGGCCCAGAAAGGTGCTGACCCTGCGTTCGTGGGCCCGCGACGTGTAATGGTCAACGGAATTGCGAACCGTCCGCATGGCCGTGTGACACAGAGTGCAGTAGTTCCAGCGGAAGAACGTCTGCGGCTCCCGATAGCTGTGGGGCTGCGGCAGCGCCTCCGTCGGCACAACAACATCTGTAAAATGAACAGAGAATGATATTTATTTAGATTCCCTTTTTAACAATTATTTTTCTCAATATAAATCTCTGAATCTCTGGCACATCTCACCTGTGACACTCGGCAGCGGCTCCTTGGGCTCCGTTGGCATTAGAGCCATCAGTTGCTGCATACTCTGGTCGACCTTCTCGCGTCGGTCCGGCACCTGATCCGACAGGCTTTCGACGTGCTCCTGGAAGCGCAGACGCATCACTTTGTCCCGATCTGTATAGGCCATGCACTGGTCAGCGGCCTTGTAGCCGTTCTTGTGGTGGCCATTAAGGTGGGGTGGGAAGCCGTTGAGGCCCTTAAAACCGTTGCGGCCTTTCAGGCCATTAAGTCCGTTAGGAAGATGAACCTTCGGCTGCTGCTGCTTGGAATGCTGCTCCACTGCTGGCTGCACCCTGCTCCCTGACCGGTAGCCGTTGAGCGGACGCTGGAGCAGCTGGTTTGGCACATACTCCCCGTTGCTGTCCAGACACAGTTCGGGGATTCTAGCCCACTCGCTTCGAGTTCCTCCCGCCTCCGGCCTACGCCCGTTAGTTCGACGCTCCTCCTTGGAGACCACGTATTCGTCATTTTCGTCCAGAAGGAGCAGTTGTGGAAAGCGGCGGGGCAGCGATGGCACATTCCGGGAATGCCGCTGCGACTCTGAGATGGGAGATGAAGCAGGAGTAGAACATAAAGCTGAAGCTGAATCCGTGGCTGACTGTATGGCTGCTTCCTGTTCCACCGGCAGCCAGGTGTTCGAGTAGGGTAGCTGCTTCCCGTATAGAGTGTCCTCAAAGTGCTCCAGAATGGGGTCAGTGACTCTGCCGGCCACGGCTGGGGCACTGCATGTGGATATGATGGCCGGGACGAACGGAGAATCCGCTGAGTGGACCACATGAACGAAGGACTGGCTCATTACCAAGGGCTGTGCCGGCACTGGAATCGCATCCAGACCAACATGTCCGTGCATGGGACAGGGCGGTATATCCGGCAGCTTTGGGACCAGCGAGTCCATTAATTCGGGAAGCATCAGTACCTGAAGATCGGTGTCAGAGGTGCTGCCGAAGTCCGATGACCACCACGGCTCCTGCTCCACCGCCCAGCCCCAGGGCGGCACGTTCACCTGATAGCGGTAGACAGTGGTCTCGTCTGTGCGGCGCAGCTCCACCAGGATGGGCACATAGCCGGACGGGTAGCAGGACGGCGGCTGGGGCAGGGCAGATGCCATGCGCATAATGCTCCGGGCGCACTGCATTGCGATCTGATGGTGCACCACAGGCACACGACGCTGCGGGCTCATTGCATTTTTTTGGTACCACATCACCCTAGATACTTGGTTCTACGGTTGGGTTTCTCGTTTATGGGATCTCCGGCTGAAGGGAAGATTTTAGTTTGTGGGCTCGGCTGGACTTTGGAGCGGAGGTCTTGGCTGGCGCATCTGGTCCGCCTTCGATGGTCTCTTTGAATAAGTTTCCACTCGGGGCTCTTGCTACTTGGGCCTTGGTCGCTTTTCTATAGAAAATACAGAACTCGGGTGCTGTCAGAAGGGGTTTCAACTACACTTGGGGCCTCGCGAAATTCCTCGACCGCTTCTTAATTGTTTTGTGCTTCTATTTGAATACGAAATGTTGGCGAAACATTTGAATTTGTTGGGATTGGTGTTGAAAATGTGTGAAAGGTTTATCCACCAGTCGAAAACTACATAACAGAACACAATTGCTGCCGCACGACCTTTTTTGGTGATGGAAATGTCAAAGCTACCTGAGTTTTAAAAAATTGAAGATTAACAGGACTGCATTTTACCCTTTCTGAAAATTGTAACAAAAAGTGTTGCAGAACCGTGGGTTTCCTTTTATCAAACTTGTTTTTATTTATATGTATTTTTATTTTTTATACAAAAAAATTCATTCATTCTTCTACATGTCGCTTTAAAGCAGACCAATACATTTTCCAGGGCACAGCTTTCCGGCTTCGATTTGTTACCAAGCCATCTGGCCCTGTACTTAACCAGCATTCTCATTCAATTTCAGGCCTAAATCCTTCAAGGACGCGACCCGGCTTGATGCGTGGGATCCAAAGAATTGGTGTCAGGAAGCAGAGTGCCAGCTCTTCCCAAGGGACCTCTTGACGCACACGCAAATTCCGAGAAACGAGAAACAGAACCGAGCTGGCAGGGCTTTAAAGAGTCCCTGCGAATCCAGAAACAAGGAGGCAAGGAGCAGAGACAGAGGCAGGGACTCCAATATATACATACATACATCCATATGTGACTGCCTGGGGACATTAAAATAATGTTTAGCGCGTGATTTGGCTGGAGTATCCTTGGCATCAATTGTCAGCGCTTAGCCGGAGGGCAAGTTTATCGGAGGGAGGTACTTGGAGAGAGGCCGCACCTGTGGGAAGTTTTTTGAGAGCAGGTTGACAACGAGCCCCGCCGCTGCCAACATCAATAACACTAATGGGAAAAGGATAAAGATAAGCATTAAATAACACACGTACGCCGGGCTCGCGACAGGGGAATCGGAATCCGTTCTTCGTCCAGAAGGGCCTACCATGCGAGTAGAAGCAGTGATGGCAGCTATATGAACATATGTACTATTATAATGGAATCTTAGGTTTTTATATATTATATCAATTATAAGAAATCTGTTCTTCAGTAGTTGCAGTGTCATAACCATTTATTTCTTGATAACAATTTAAACCGGGACTTTATTCAACAATAATTTATAATTTAAATATAAACCTTTTTTTTAAATATATATAAAATGAAAAAATACTTCCATCTTCTAACTTGGCTTGAAAAAAGCGAAGACGTCACCTCCAGTGAGTAGGCTGCAGTGGGTGGCATGTGCCTCGCGGGCTGCGTACGTGGAGCTGTTAAACGACACGTTCCACCTTCCCGTTTCCCCATTTGTCCTCTACTTACCACCCCCAACCACGTTTTGTTTGCTCTGCGCATTTTTCACATTTCGCGTTTCCGCTTCCGCTTGTTGGCCATTGTCGTCGTGACTGCTCCGCTCCGGCGAAAGAAAGAAATGTGTCACACACGTGAGCAATTTAAGGCCTTGGTCCTCCCGGCTTCCTTTCGCCTCATTTCGATTGCAAACTTAATTTGGAAACTTGGCCTCGCGGCGTGTAAATATGCGTTCAGGATGTGAAATTTATGGAAGCGCTTCGGGGCCAGGGATATGCAAATTTTTTGGCGCAGTTCGCGAGCATTGATTTCTCTTGTCTCTCGCTCGGTGGGTGAGTGATGCTAAATTGCAGATCCCCAGAGGGACCTTCATTATCAGTGTGTGCAAAAACCGAGTAATGCTTTTTACACGGTGGCATTTTTTCTTTCTATTTTTTATAGCAAAACTAATAAGATGGAGACTGAATTATAGTCCTGACAGCAACGGAAAGCTAGTTGTTTCCTTATTTATTTGGTTAATTCCATAGTCTTAGTTATGTCACTAAGTACATATTTTTAAGGGTATCGATGATTATTAAGATGACCGAGAACGCTGTCATAGACCAGCGGGCGCACATCCTTCGAGATCGTAAAGTCATAGTGCGCGAAGTCCTCGTTCTGGACCTTCCTGCTGTCGACGAGGTTTGGCAGCATTTGCTTTAGATGGCCCACATCAGAGTTGACACCCAGCCAGTCGCCAGCGCTGTGGTGAAGAACGACCTTGGTAACCGCCAGCGATAGGTTGTACCTGGGCGGTTCGTGATCATCGTACCGGATGCGATTCAGAAGGCGGCCGTGGTCAAAGAGCTGGAAGTTATGATTGCCATGCATCTGTGCGTAGTGGTAAATCTGCTTGGCGGAGGCGCCCTGAGAGGCATGAGCCGCCACGATGGGGGTGAGGGTCTGCAAAGGAGTCCGTCAATAGGCAATTCCAAACCTGTGCAGAGCCAAGAGACCTACCTCATTGAAGCTCTTCCAGTCGAAGCCACAGAGCACGAAGTCAAAGATGGCGCAGATGCGACTGGCCAGCTCCGAGGTGGAGCAAATGTGTTCTCGGAATTGCTTGATGAGTCTCGTGTTCGATGAGATCTCGTAGCCGCCCAAAAGGTTAACGAGCATCTGTAATGAAGATATGATATTCAATAAAGTGAATGAGAAATTAGAATACTTAAAATACTCACTGAAAACTTGCCCTTGAACATTCCCAGGAACTTTAACACTGGACTGCGGGTATCCTGCAGGTACACCGTTGGCGCAAGGGCTTGCATTAGGTTCACTTTCGTGGCGTACTCGGGTCTCTCACTGCACATAACGAAGAAAACGGTGGAACCCTGGGAGTGACCGATATACTGGACCTTTGGCTGGTTCGTGACCTGCAGGATCAAATCGATTGCAGGCGGCAAATCGTACTTGCCAATCTCGTGGAATGAGAAGTCCCAGTACTGCCGCGGCTTCAAGTTCTTGACCTTGTGCTCGCGGGAGTAAATATTACCCCTGGTGTTGAGCATCCAAACGTCGTAGCCCTTCCGGTACAGGATGTAGGCCAGGCCATTCGACGGACCGTATTGCACCCAAGAGACCGAGCTCGACATCAAGCCATGAACGAGGAGCACGGGTGCAGCTCCAGGCCGGGGAAGACGATGCAGGCAGATCTTGTAGCCGTCTTCAGTGTAAAGGAAGCGGGTCTCTGATGGGTACCCGTACTTCTTGATCAAGTCGAACTGTTTGGATTTGACAAATTTTGAAGATTATATATTGAATATACATATATTTTAATAAAAGGGAGAGATGCATCTTCCTGAAACTGCCGGAAGTGTATGTACATACTCCAGATAAGAGGATATTACTTACCGTTTGAAGCTTGGAATCGTCTTCAATGTCGCTTAACGTAAAGAAGGGCGGGGGATTATTTATAATGTTCTGATTGATATAATTATTTATGGTTACTGTGTTGTTTATATTATTGATACTCGTTTGGGTCTGTGACTGTGACTGAGAGAGAATTATTTGCGCCGACCCCTGTTCAGATTGATTTTGTGATTGCGACTGTGATTGGGAGCCAAGTAATTGGGCTGAGCTCTGTACAGTTTGATTTTGTGACTGAGACTGTGATTGAGAGCCAAGTAATTCGAGTAAGCTCTGTACAGTTTGATTTTGTGACTGAGACTGTGATTGAGAGCCAAGTACTTCCAGTGAGTTCTGTAAAGTTTGGTTTTGCGACTGAGACTGTGACTGAGAGCCAAGCAATTCCAGTGAATTCTGTACAGTTTGATTTAGTGATTGAGACTGTGATTGGGAGCCAAGTAATTGAGCTGAGCTCTCTACAGATTGGTTTTGTGATTGAGACTGTGATTGAGAGCCAAGTAATTGAGCTGAGCTCTCTACAGATTGGTTTTGTGACTGTGACTGAGATTGAGAGCCAAGTAATTCCAGTGAGTTCTGTAAAGATTGGTTTTGGGACTGAGACTGTGACTGAGAGCCAAGCAATTCTAGTGAATTCTGTACAGTTTGATTTTGTGATTGAGACTGTGATTGGGAGCCAAGTAATTGAGCTGAGCTCTCTACAGATTGGTTTTGTGATTGAGACTGTGATTGAGAGCCAAGTAATTGAGCTGAGCTCTCTACAGATTGGTTTTGTGACTGAGAGCCAAGCAATTCCAGTGAATTCTGTACAGTTTGATTTTGTGATTGAGACTGTAATTGGGAGCCAAGTAATTGAGCTGAGCTCTCTACAGATTGGTTTTGTGATTGAGACTGTGATTGAGAGCCAAGTAATTGGGCTAAGCTCTCCTCAGATTGGTTTTGTGACTGTGACTGAGATTGAGAGCCAAGTAATTCCAGTGAGTTCTGTAAAGTTTGGTTTTGCGACTGAGACTGTGACTGAGAGCCAAGCAATTCCAGTGAATTCTGTACAGTTTGATTTTGTGATT
>VNJY01000716.1:0-25111 GCA_008042715.1 Drosophila bocki
AATCCGTATCTTGTTCAAATGACATCTTGCAGCAATTCCATAAACTTGAAGGCCATAAAACAGGGAGGGGGCTAGTATTGACTTATATATCATGACCTTGGAGTAAAGCGATAGTTTGTTGCGGGGTGCCAGGAGCCATGCCATCCGGGAAACTTTAGCCTTAAAAGCATGCTGAATGTTCGCAACATGCCTGCCGAACGTAAGTTTACGGTCCAAGGTAACGCCAAGGTATTTATAGGCTCTATGGTGGTCAATGACTCTACCATTAAGACTGACCCCAGGACAGCTAGCTGCACGGTTGGTGAAAGTCACATTCGCACATTTGTCCGCATTGATGCGCACATTCCAGTTCATAGCCCATTCTTGGTAGGCATCCAGATACTCCTGTAAACCAAATGAAGCAGCCAAAATACTTGTATTTTTCACTAGCACAGCAGTGTCATCAGCGTACGTAGCTATTAGTAAATCATCTTCCGCGACTTCAGTTACTGTCAAGTGACTAGGCATGTCCAAAGCAAAGACCGAATACAGAGTAGGACCTAGAACACTTCCTTGCGGAACTCCAGCTTCAATTGTCTTGACTCTTGACTTATACCCATCAGCCGATACATGGAATGTGCGATCATGCAGAAAACTTTTTACAATCATGTAAAATAAAAGTTATCGAATAATTCTTATTTTTCAATTTATATAATAAAAATTGAAAATAAAAGTTATTGCGTAATTTTTATATAAAAATTGATATTTAACAATTATTTTGTAATTTTTTGCTTTTTTAATTATAACCGTTACAGTCCCTGGTTTTAAGTGTAAAAAAGTACAATAAAAGAAATATTTAAATTATATAAAAATACACTAATAATCTGCATTAATAATTGATCTTATGAAGGTATGATATATTTATTTAAATGAGCACTCAAAAACAAATGCAGGAACCACAACCTATAATACTCGCTTGCCAGGAACTGGATCACCAGCAACATCTCATAATAACAAACCAAAGACCATACTGGCCAGGCCTAGGGCGTTTTAAGGCTAAAAATAGACCCAAAAGGGGTTGGTGGCACCGTTGTTTGCTACCAAAAAGCGGCGTTCCGCAAAAATACTCATACATCGCGAATACGTAATTGCCTGGTTCAATGAGAAACGCCCAATTAGTGGGTTTTTCTCGCTTTGTTTCAGAGCTGCCAAGCCTGGCTTGGAAACCCAGCTCTCAGCCGAGTTCGGTGGAAAATGGCCAACGAAATCGGTAGTAGCAACAATAACGACACGTGACGCAACTATGGCCGAATAGACGAGCGCTGATTTATCTCTCTTTTAAGTTCTCCGTATCAAGCTGTCAACGCGTTATTTTAGCTCCAGACGCGCTGTGAGTTACACGCGCCTTGCAGCTCACCTGAAAGCCAGAAGTTTAATGCCGTAAAAATCACAACGCATCGAAGTGCAATTAGCCAAAGAAACAAATAAATAACGCGACAAAATACAACAAAAATCCCGTTTTCGGCAGCTCTGAATATCCGTTCTGTGCTCTTCCGTGTTGTGTTGTCTCGTAAAAAGGTGTATAAAAGGTAATCCAGACTCAAAATGATATTCGGACGCTGGACGCGTAAGCAAATACTCACGATGTTTGGCCTGGGAGCTGCCCTTCTGGGAGTTGTGATTGTGATCGGTGTCCTTAACAGTAGTGCCTCCTCCAAGGAGCTTCCCTGGAACGATGCGGCCAGATCAAAGTGCTACAAGACCAGTCCCAACACCACGCACTCCACCTTGGAATTAGTGCACATTGTGTTCAGACACGGTATTCGCACCCCCGTCGACACGTATCCCAAGGATCCGTACCTCAAGGATGGCTTTAAGCCAACGGGCTGGGGACATGTGACCAATGTGAGTGATAAAGAAAATTATAGTGTTGTGATTTTAAGTGACTATACATATCTATCTGATCAAAGTTGATTGGCCTTTTATATTGGCTATGAAAATATTTAGTATTTTGACCAAAAGCACTAAATTTTATTGCTTTGTTTTTAGTCCGGAAAACGCGAGCTCTTTGAAATGGGTCGTTGGCTGCATCGCCGCTATGGGGACTTTATGGGACCCTACTACAAACCCGATGTAAGTTATCGTTGTGCCAGAAATGTCTGTTTTTTAACATTCTAATTCCATCAGCGACTGCATGCCCAAGCCACTGCCTCTCCGCGAGCAATGATGTCCTTGCAGACAACACTGGCCAGCATGTTTGAGCCACGGGGAACCCCCATGGAGTGGAACAAACACCTCAACTGGCAGCCCATTCCCATTGTATCCGAACCCCTGGACGAGGATTCGGTGGGTTCTACTATAAATATTCTTCTAACCTTATCTTTGCTAACCATAAGTTCTTGATTTAGTTGCTGCTAGTTCGTACACCCTGCCCCCGTTACTTCGAGGCCCTCGAGGAGGTCTTTAAGAGACCAGAAGTAGTTGCAGAAACGGAACCCTATGAGCAAATGTTCCGGGAGCTGACTAATTTAACCGGAAAACTGGTTCAGAGTGCCGAGGATGTAAATTCCCTTTACATAACCCTGTTGGCTGAACAGGAGTTTGGCTATAAGCTGCCGGATTGGACCAGGGACTACTTTCCCGATCGCATGCAGTTCCTGGCCGAGCAGAGCTACGTTTACAACGCTTACACGCCGGAGATGCAGAAGATCAAGGGCGGGCCTTTCCTAAAGAAAATGTATAAAGAAATGGTCGCCAAGAGAGCCGGCAGCCTGAAGCCAAAGGATCGAGGAATGTATATCTACACAGGTCACGACTGGACCGTTGGCAATATATTGTCCGCCTTGGGCGTTTGGAAGCGCCAAATGCCCAGGTTCGCTGTGATGGCCATCTTCGAGACTCACAGGGACAAGGAGACGGGGGAATACTATGTGGAGGTAAGTGAAAGTATTGTTAGTTTGCCTTGGTGCTTTGTAAGTCCTTAAGGGTTTCTCATAATTATCTCCCTCGCCTCCCTAACCGCAGATCTTCCTCCGCAACGACGAGCACGGGTGCGTGGAGCAGCTGCAGCTGAGGGACTGCGACCGGAGGTGCCCTCTGAGTCGCCTGATCGAACTGAGTGCCGACGTTCTCCCCAACGAGTCGGTGGAGCAGAGGTGCCGACCCCATGACGCCAACTTCGTGGAGCCGCCACCGCGTATAATCGATCAGACTGGCCGTTAGCGAGAAGCGTGTAGCCAAAAGTGAAATGTTTGCACTCAGTATTACCATGTGAATAAAAATATGCATATACTCTACAGAATAAAAATCCCCAAAATATATAACAGACCAGGAGATCGTTGAGTTAATTTCTTGGGAGGGGGGAATAATATTCGTGTGAAAATAATTAAATAGAATTTTTTTTGCGAAATGTTTGCTATTGTAGTTGATGATTGCGCTGATTGAGCGCCTGCTCTTCGCTGCTCTTATCTATACAAGTATATATGTATGCGCCAGAGCGACTACATAATCGAGACTTAAAAGCAGTCCGCAGTTCTATTGATGCAGTCACTCAACACACAAGCCCCAACGAAGCCGGTCCACTTAATTCCAAACGATTCGCACAATTTAGTTTGCGAAAATGCTAAAGTTCCTTGTCTTGCTGCTCGTCGTGGGCTGTGGCTTACTGGTTCGAGGAGGTGTTATCGAGATCCCCGAGGAGGTTAGCCAGGCTATCGAGGAAACTCCCAAGACTCCAGAGGTCCTTCCCCCACCAAAGAGCGGTGAAAGCAACTCAACCCTAAGGCTAGTGCATGTGGTAAATACATATGTGAAAAAATAAAAAGATATTGAAATAAGTGTTTAAGAATTAGTGCTCGTTATAAATTTGCTAACTAAGCAAGTCAACAGACCGTATAATTACCCTAAAATCCCATTAATTGTTTCGTGGTGACAAATTTTTATTAAATTGTATAAAGAAAAAAAAAATCCATGATTTCGTAAATTTTCCTAACAGTGTTCTCTTCAAAGCCCACCTCGGGCCACCCCAAGCGAAACAAGCTTGCAGTTCACGCGGCGTATACGTAATATTGCATTAAGTACCAAGACCTGAAACCGGTTTAGTGAAACTTAAACTTCAAATTTATGGGGCAACTCATTGTATAAATTGTTTCCCCCATTTCAATTTGCATGATTATAACTCAATTAAATTAAATAAGTACGCAAATGAATCGATGTAGGTGCATAAATACTCTCTCATTAAAATCAGCGTGTGTTTAATTAAAGGCAAAGATATAATTAATTACTTTAACATCACCTTTCCTGTTGCATTTATTCTTTCCCAAATAAAGCTGGTAAAGAAACTATTTGTATTATTTATATTATTTAATATATATTTCTACATTTAACTTATTGTTCACTGGGGAGTACAAAGATATTACTATTTTTATTATAATATATTTACTGATTTATATATAATATATATAAAATATATTAATACTTTTTAGCTACAATGTGTCCTATTCCTCACTCTTTTTACCATTAATATTTATAATGTGCTTTATTTTCCGCCAGCTATTTCGTCATGGACCCCGCACTCCCGTCAACACTTATCCCAATGATCCACATATCAACGAGACCTATGAGCCCTATGGATGGGGGGCACTCACCAATGTGAGTATTTGGCAAATACAAGCAAGATTATCCAAATTAAAATGCAATATCCATCTGACAGGGTGCTAAAGTGGAGCTGTATAAAATAGGCAAACAACTGCGTCAGCGCTATAAAGATTTCCTGGCCCCCTACTATCAGCCCGATGTACGATAAGTGGAGCAAGCTCAGGGGCATTAAACGTAATCAGTTCGTTTGCCATTCCAGATGATTCGTGCCCAATCTTCGGAGTCGCCGCGCACCCTGATGTCAATGCAAATGGTACTCGCCGGACTTTTTCCGCCGGAGAACACGCCGATGGAGTGGAACCTGATGCTCAACTGGCAGCCCATTCCCATTGTGATGGAGCCCGAGGAAACAGATGTGGTGAGTATATATTATATTTTAAGGATATTGTTTGGTGGATTTAATAAATTTAACAACCATTTGCAGCGCATAAGGATGAAGGCGCCGTGTCCCCGCTATGAGGAGGCTGTCTCCGAAGTGATGAACCTGCCGGAGGTGAAGCAGCTGCATGCTGAGAACTCCCAGCTGCTGCAGGAACTGACCAATATCACCGGATTCAACGTGACTTATGCGCATGATGTCACCAGCGTATTCATCACACTGCTCTGTGAGCAGACTTATGGTCTGGAATTGCCCTCCTGGACCAAGGACTATTTCCCCGCCAAGATGCTTCCTTTGGCGGCAAAGTCGTACGTCTTCGATGCATATACGCCCGAGCTGCGCAGGATGAAGGGAGGCTTCTTCCTGGAGCTCCTGCTAAACCAAATTCAGGCCAAGGTCTCTGGCAAGTTGGAGCCGAAGGATCGCAAAATGTTCCTATCCTGTGGCCACGACTGGACCATTACAAATGTACTCTCAGCCTTGGATGTTTGGAGTGCTCAAATGCCCAGGTTTTCGGCCCTGATCGCCTTCGAGTTGCATCAGAAGTCCGAAACTGGAGAGTATTTCCTTGAGATCTACTTCCAGAACGATCCCGAGGAGGAACCACAGCAGCTGCAAATTCCAGGATGCGACAAGCAGTGTCCCATTGAAAAGTTACAGGAGCTGATCAAGGACATTTTACCCAACGCCCCCTACGAGGAGCTCTGCAGGGCCAAGGGCACCCTAGAGAGGGCCAAGATCAGCTATAATTAGCTAGCAGAATTCCATGATTAATGATCATTGATCGATCAGTATTAAGATTATGTAAACAAGAAATATAAATAGCACTTAGATGTAACTTTAATTTCAGTGTTTGATTGACGGGCACGCAAGGGAGGTGTATGTACTTATAAAATAGGTTTTCAGGTATGAGTTGAACTAGTTTAATGATGAAACAATATTATCATAGTATCAGGAGGTGTATTGAGAACTTTGCCAAAAAGGAATAAATGGTATATTGCCATAAATATATTGTTTAAAATATTTTAACAAGCAATATTAAGAAGGTTTTCTGTTGGTCTTGTGAGTATTGCTTATTAAAATCAATATATTATTATTATTATTATTATTATTGTTTAAATCTAAACTAAACTAAAGAAGATCAGGTCTTCAGTACAGACAATCATGTTTCTTGTTTGCCAAAGTATGCTTTTCTTTGTGGCATACTTTTAGGCAAAGTTAACGCTAAGGAAAATAAAATTAAGTATCGATGTTAAAAACGAAGTTTGTCTCAGAAGATTAAAAGATTCGTTCTCTGACATGCTATATTAAAGTAATAAGTGATATTGATAGTATTACAACACCTCCAAATACAATATTATAATTTTTAAGCACATAAGATTGAACTGTTCATGATATTTGTAAGTTATAATATTTGTATTTCAGCTATACAGACAATTTTCAAGATTTTCAACAATTTATGAAATGTTATAGTAACCATTTTGATTACAAAATGCATTGTGTATATCTTAATCAACCCTCTCTCCCATTGGGGCTCACATCCATCATATAAAAAGTGCTCTGTTTCACTTAAAGCCCAACAGTTGGCATTTGCGGCTTCACTCACTCGGATCGGAAGTAAATCACCAAACGGCAAACACAAAAAAGAAAAAAAAAATCAAAACAAAAGGGCAAATGGACACCACCACCAGCACTTCACAAAAGCTTCCGGACCAGCCGCCAGCCCAGCCCCAAAAGGCGATATTCAAGTTCGGCAATTAAGCAACGCGAATGGATAATGCCAAATTAACATAATGCTCGATCGGGAAAAAAGGCGATTTATTACCGGAATGTTCACACACGCAATTCGGATGACAAATTCGTTGGTATTTGGACGCGGGGGCGGCGGCGCCAGCCAGGAGAAATAAGAAATAATAAGAAATAAGGTAAAGAAATAAGCGGAGCAAATCCGAGAGTTCATATAAATTAAAAGTCGCGGGCGCGCTTCAAGACGCCTCAAACGCTCCGGTATTGTTGTCGGTGTCCGGGCTTCTGGTCCTCATCCCTCGGTCAAACACACATGTGACTCTATAGTTCCCGTACAATAGACCCCCGGCCACAGTGACAAATAGAATAATAGTAATAAAAGAGAGCGGCGACGGTGACGAAAGCATTTGGCGATAATGGAACGATAAAAGAGTCAAACGCTCGACTTTTCGACTCTGCAATGACACTCACCCCGCAGTGTTCCGGACGATAGTGCTCGCGTGCCACGGTCGGAGAAGTCGAACATTTAAATATTACCTTAGTGCCTATCGGCTTACGGCTACTTACCATAGCTATTCGAGGGCAAACAGAAGATAGTGGCTCTACACTCGGAGAAACACTTGCCGTCCGAAAACCTGTTGCCCGCGCGTCTTTGTAAATTAGTTAGTTTAATTAATTCGTATGCTTAATAAACACAAAACTAAATAAAGTCCAAGCCAAACGCCATCATAACAAGTTAGTCTTCGATCTGTCCCGAGACCGTTGACTCCCAAGAGGCGAACCGGAGACCGGAGCACAGCGCAGAATTGACCCAAAGCGCGACGTCGGAGAATCCGAGCCCCTGACAAATTCTACGAGTATAAAGCCCGGCCAACAAAATGCCGCGGTCGCATTTCACTCGGAGGCATTGTCTAGCGATGACTGGCGGATTAATTGCATCGGCGGTTCTCATCTGGTGCGTCGCTCACTCGGCGCTCGAGTCGTCGGCCAAGCTCTACGATCCCGGCACTGATAAATCCACGCTCGAGCTGCTCCATGTGGTAAGTCAGTGCGCATCGTCACTCGATGAATCAAAAGTCTAAGTCTGAGAGTCTGGAATTATAAAATGTATTAAATAAAATAAAATATATTAAATAACACAATTCCGGAAACACAAAACAGCTGTGCAGCGAAACTTCAAGTGATAACTACACTCTACTAAAAATATAGAGTTCTGTGAAGGGTTAAGCAGTGGTTTAGAGGTAGAAGAATTTTAAGCCAGAAAAAATTCAAATGAAACTTTGTTAGTGTTTGGCTTGAAGGAAGTATCTTGTTTGTAAAGATGTGCACAACTTTAAGCCACAAAAATATTTAAATTATTAGTGAAATTAGTGAATTAAATAAATATACAAATGTATAGTAATAATCACATACTCAACAAATTCAGTGTCAAATATTTTTGAAATCAAATACTTATAATTGCTAATAATTTATAAATAATTAGTGAAAAAATATAAGTAAATAACAATACTTTTTGTGAAGAAAAAGCTTTCTTTACAGTCGTATTAATATTAAATAATATTAAAGTTAAATAATCTCTGAATACAATCGTCAAAACATTAAATATGTCATATCAACATCTGTAGGAATATAAGTAGAGGCAAAAAAACAAACCTCCTATAAATTATATCACCTGGAAAAAAAACAGTTTACAGCGATGAAGCCCAGCCACAATGTGTTTATCTTTTTTTAAGTCATATATTACATATCCTAAAAAAAAGGCCTTGTCAATTAGCACCGCTTCAAATAATATTCCGGCGTCAGCAGTAATCTTTACAGCGAAAATCCAGCTGATAACGAACATTATACATTTATGGCAGTGGCTCACAAAATTTTGTTTACCGCATTGAGAAATTCCGTGGCATTGACATTTACGTGGGCAGTGAAAAAACACACATTCTGTTGATAAAGCATTTGTTTATAAACATTTTAAAGGAAAGTGCAAAGGCAGGCACTTTTTTTGTAGCCGTGTGTTAAATCATAATTATGATTGTAGTACAATTTAGCGGACTGTCAGCTCCGGTAGCAGATAAGATTCAGTTCGGTCACTTAATCGCTTTCATTAGTACGGAAAGTGAACTTGTTTGATAGATATAGATATAGCAGAAGTCTTGGCTTTTACCACCTGTATTGTATCAGCTGTTTGAGCCATTTGTCTGGTTTCATCGATTCAGATAACGTGGAATTGTATAATTACCAACAACTCTCGATAAAAAACACGATCGAGTGCAGCCAGGCGAGAAGTTCAACTGAGAATATTTCCCAAGCGTTAGATAATTCTTTTACAGCAATTAGAGTTAAAAGTGAGTTGGTTTTATGAAGCTTGGGCTGACCTTGGAAAAATCACTTAACAACTTTAATGGTTGTTAATGGAAACCTGGGCGAAATCCAATTAAAGAACGCAAAAAAAAAGAATCAAATTTGCGTGATGCTCATTTATTTATACCAGCTGTGTAATTACGTAAATACTTTTAAATAGTCGCGATAAAACCAGTAAACCTGTATAAACGCATATATTAAAAATTCTGCCAAAATAACTCTTACTTTAATTAAGTCGATTTTAAACTTTGCCAGCTCGTACATCTTTGAAAGACCCACAAAAAACAACACAAAAATTAATTACAAACCCGAAAAACCAAACAAAACCAAAGCAAAACGAAAAACCGGCTCCCTAAATTACAGTTCGCACAAAAACCAGTCCCCGCAGTCAAACGTAAAATAAAATTATAAAATAAAACTGCGACGCACTTTTGCTTTTTGTGTGAGCTACGGACTGAAACCCCACAGAAAAATGTGCTAGAAAAGGCTATAGACGCAGTCCGATCCAGAGATCAGGGATGACCTTCAGGCAAGACGCCGTCTTATCAGCACGAGAGCTGGAGCAATTAAACGGAACAGAGATCGCGAGCGGGGAAAATGCTTCCGTGAAAATCTGGGGTCGCACGAGCCATAGATGCGTATTAATCAGTCGCGTGTGGAGTGCCTTTAGCTCGTTTCAAAATAAATAAAAATAATATTAGCTCTTAAGTAAAAGAATTAATAAACCAAAAAGCAATATATTTATGTTTACCTTAAAAGTTTGCAGCTTGAAATTTTGCTAATATATTTGAGATACATTTATATTGTAGGTCTTTAAATTAGCTATTAAATTATAATTTTATTAGAAAGAGAAATCTTTCTGAATACTAATTTAAGAATAATTATAAACTCTCCCATTCAACGCTGCCAGCTAATTAATGTGTTTCTGCCTTTTGATTGTCTGACACGTCTGTATGTTATTTATTTGTCGTACTGCAGTGTGGCAGTGAATCCATTTGACTAATAAAAATTGTAATTGCTAAACTTCAGGTATTCCGACATGGACCACGAACGCCGGCGGATACGTATCCAAAGGATCCGTATGTAAATGAGACCTACTATCCATTTGGCTGGGGACAAGTAACAAATGTGAGTGCAGAAAAAGTTGGAAGTTGGGCAGCACAAACTTTTGCCTCGTCATCCCCCAAACCCAAACCCAAGCCCAAGCCTTGGCCCAGTCCCATCTCTCCTAGCAAAGCATTTAAATAAATTGAAATGCAAATGTTTGCTGGTAGAGCCAAGGGAACAGGGGGGCGGTGGGCTGGGGGCTGCATTAACATATACACATGCATATGTTTATGCAATTGCAAAAATGCAAGGCATTTATTATTTTATAACACTTCTCTCCATCTCTGTCTCCTCGGACGCTCGCCGGCTCTCCAATTCTGCGCCCTTCTTCTGGTGTTGTCTCACGTGCCATCCGCTCATGCCATGCAATAAATCAACGCTCCAGAATGGCAAACGCGAGCTGTTCAACATTGGTACTTGGCTGCGTAAGCGTTATGGCAAATTTCTGGCGCCCAACTACAGTCCCGATGTGAGTAAGCAGTCACTAACGAACCGACAACGAACAACCCCTTGCCGCCCTACACAGAGAGAAAACGATTTAGTTTTGTCTTAGAATGTTTTTATGCACTAAATCATGTTTGGTGTCTTTAGTGTTCCCATCAAAAACTGAGCCTCATTTATATTATTTTTTTTAATTAATATGATTTTACTATTTTTTAAAGTAATATTTTAAAAGGCTTAAAAGTATAATCCAATATTTAAGATAACAAGATTACTACAATAGCATTCCTTAGGACTCAATTGCAATTTATTACTAATTTATGAAAAATCAACAGTAATTTTAATTCAATAAGAAAAAAGGTTAAAAAAAAAGTGGAAACCTTAGCTTCTCTGATAATTTTAATACAAATATGCAAAATAATCAAGTTTAGTACTTTATTTTCTCTCTGTGTACCCATTCCATACGCCCCTACCAACACGTCCGTGAGGCGGTGGCCTGATAGTGCGGACGTTTACAAATTGCAAAGCTCAAGCGCGCTTGGCTCATCACTCAATTCCTTCTTTTCTCCTTTCCTTCTCCCTTTTCCATATCTGCTTCACCGCTTTCTCTTCCGCTTTCTTTTGCTGCGATAGTTGGTCCACGCTCAGGCGACGGGTGTTCCGCGGACTCACATGACCATGCAGACTGTTTTGGCCGCCTTCTTTCCGCCGAAGGGCACGGACATGGAGTGGAATAGTCGGTTTAATTGGCAGCCCATACCTGTCTTTTCCCAGGAGCTCAATGAGGACACGGTGCGTATACGTGATAGCTGAAGTGATTAATCGAAAGTATCGGTTTCACAGTGCAGATCTATCTATCTATAAGTGATGACAACACAATGCGATATTTAAAGTAAACTAAATAAAATATATTTTTAGGGTTTGCACTATATAATGTAGTAATACTTTATATTTAATACCTATTAATATTAACTTACAGTTGCTGCTCGTCCGTACTCCATGCCCCCGATATTTTGAGGCCCTTAACGAAGTCTACGAGCTACCTGAGGTGAAAGCTGAAATCGCTCCCTACCTGGAAATGTTCAAGGAGTTGGAGGAACACACCGGGCTGAGCTTCAAGGAGCCCGAGGACGTGCAGTCTCTGTATTTGACCCTGCTGGCCGAACAGGAGTGGGGTCTGGAGTTGCCCGAATGGACCCATTCGTATTTCCCCGAGAAAATGCAGTTCCTGGCCGAGCAGAGTTACGTTTACAACGTCTACACGCCCGAAATGCAGAAGATAAAGGGCGGGCCCTTCCTCAAGAAGATGTTCGACGAAATGCAGCAGAAGAAGAACGGAACCCTGAAGCCCAATGGCAGAAAGCTGTTCATCTACACGGGCCATGACTCGACAGTGGTGAATGTTCTCTCTGCCCTGAAGGTCTGGGAGCGACAGCTGCCCCGCTACTCCTCCATGGTCCTATTCGAGCTGCATAGAAACAAGGAAACCGGGGAATACTGGGTGGAGATATACTTCCGCAACGATCCCAAAGCTCCCGCCCAGAAGCTAACGGTGCCCGGCTGTGAGTTCCAGTGCCCCTTGGATAAGCTGTTGGAGCTGGCCAAGGATGTGGTGCCCACGGAAGCGGATGCCAAGCGATGCGAGTCTCGAAACGAGGGCTTCACAGAGCCACCACTGCGAGGGCCATAAAGACCAGAATCTAGTCCCCAAGTAAAATTCGTAAAGGTGCTACAATTCTCAGGGAGTGGGACTGCCACAGGCCCACCAGTAAGCCACATCCACCAAGTTAGGTCCATAGGTTAGCTTAAGCCGAATAAACACGTCAACCCATTTTGGGACGATCCTATAAATATCGAATAGTTGAATTATTATAAACTAAAAGTATATTTGTTTGGAATCGAAATCCATCGATCCAGAGTGCTTTAAGGTTCCGATCAGGGACCGAGTTCGGCACTGGGTGTCAGATATTGTCAGCCGGCGTCATTTTCGCCCCATGTGGCAGCCAAGTTGCCTCATTTCCGTTTTGTGGCGACAGTAGACTGCCGTCGCCGCCATTGCCCAATAGGCCGCTTCCGCTCGGCCTTTGCCAGCGGCAAACGCAAACAACTTCCGCACTTGTTTAGCCAGTTGGATGCGCCCCTCCATTTCCAGCTTCAACTCTAGTCCCATCTCCAGTTCAGTTTCATTTCTATTGCTATTGCCATCGCCATCTCCATCTCCAGACCCCTCACCGGCCCCCTGTCTTGCTCATTTTTGCCAGGAGGTGACATTTTTCGCATTGCGGTTTACCATAAACTATTTCATTGGGGAGTTGTGTGCCACCTCGACCATTTCTTTGGGCCCTAGCCATCTGCTCATTCGCTTGTTTGCCATTGTTTACTCGTGTGCGTTGCCATCTCTCTTGGCCCTCCTTCCGCCCTGTCTGTGTGTGTCAGCTTTGCCTCCCCCTCCCTGTTTGTGTTAGTGTGTGCATATCTGTAAACTTTATTTGTCAACGGGACGCATATGTTGTGTGTTTGCCAAAAAATAAACGAGTCCCCATGAATGGCACTATTCTCCGTCGAGTATTCCCCGAGTGCAGACAGCTCGTGTGTTTGTTGTTGCTTTTAATTTTAGCTTAATTTGATTTTCCGGCGGAAGGGGAAGCGTGCTTTGTGTGTGGGTGCCTGACAAATCTATAACTGCATGTGTTGAGCTTTGATGATTAATGGTGGGTTTGAAGCGGGAAAGGGTGCACATTTATATTTGTATAAATTTATTTAAGAACAGAATCATATCTTGAGGCATATATAAAAAATGTTCCATAACAATTTCTATACTCCAAACACTCATTATTCTCTATTAGCCTGACGTACCTTTATAATATCTTGCCCTTGCACCAGGACAAACTTTACAAATCCCCCATCTCGCGCAGCCTCTTTCGTTTAATCAAATCATAAATATCCCGACGCTCATCATCCAGGGACTCCACATTCATAAATTTCATCATTCCAGGCCCCTGCTTCCCAGACTAGCATAATTATTAACCCTATTATGCACTTACTTATGGCAGTCGCTCCTCGGCTCCCAACTGCCCTCGGAGTGAGACATATGCCCGGGTCCACAAATCTACTTACAGCAGACTGAAGCTTCAGTTTCAGCTTTGGCTTCAGTTTCATCTCCGGCTCAGTGGAAAAAGTTTGCTCGCCTTCCTAAACTTTTGTGCGGGCTAAGTGCAGGTCTTAGGGCGAAGTTGGGAATTTTTTGCTCCGATTGCGACTGCGACTGCAACTGCAACTGCAACTGCGACTGAGACGAAAGGCATTGCAGGGTCCGGCTGGCCCCAAGTTTTCACTGAGCCGCTGCACTTTCGCCCCACATATTTCTGCGGTCAGCTTACTAACGACTTTTCGATACGGACCGTGCACAGCCGAAACTTTTGCACTTGGCCGAGGAGATAAAATTTGCCGATTTGCGAGCAAGGCGGCAGACCACCTGCCACCTGCTCCTCCAGCTAATCCCGATGAGGAAGGAGGTGCATATTAATAAGCTGCACAAATGTTTGCCAGCAAACAAAGTGCCAGGATGCCAGCGCTCAGAGTCGGATGCCGTGTAGTTCAGTCTATTAAAAGGCACAATAGACCTTCTCCCCCGAAGCCCCAGCTTTAAGCAAGGCATGGTGCATGTGATGCTTCATTTCCGCTTCCCTTAAGAGTACACTGAAATCAAACAAAAATCAAATCAAACTAAAATATTCCAAAAAATAATAAAGCTATCTCATATGTTAAATGCAATCTAGCCATTTTTTCTCTCTCTGTAAGGAGAGTGAAAGCTTTCCTCACTCAAACTGTTTGCCGTTTAGTTTCGCATAAAGCGTAGTCTGCCCTGTAAAATGCATAAATCTTTGTTGGCACTGGAGCTCGGCTCAGTCGGGGATTCCGGGTCTGGGTCCTGTGTCCTAGGTCCCAGGTCCTGCATCCTGGCACCCGAGTTTTCAGCCCTCGCCGTACTTGCTCTGCCGCCTGCAGCTGCTTGAGCTTCTTGTTTGTTGCACGTTTCATTTGTCAAAAAAGGTTTAGGAATTTTATTGCCAGTCCCGGCTCTCCGAACCTGCCACCCAGAGCCCAGTGGGTGGTGGCAAAGTGCCCAGGGAAATGGTGGGTGGTATGTGGCTGAGGTGGCGAACTGCTGCACTTGTCGGCTGCCTTAAGTGGCAACTGCTGGGAGCCCATTGAAGTGCCACTGATAGCACAATAATTTGTAAACGGCTGGCCCCCGACAAGGACAAAGAAATGCAAGGTTAACTAACTACCAGAAGGCAATTGAAATTAAAGCCGGCTTGCAGTAGATACAGAGAGCAGAGAGGTGAATAATTTACAGAGTTTGTGAATTACTGCGAGCAGCCAACAAAGTGAGCACCAACTCAAGTCTTCCGAAATATAAGAAAATGAGCAGAAAACCTTCAATATTATTATTCCCATTATTGAAAATTAAATGATATTCTGCGGGAACCTTTGACGATCTTATGTTATGTTATGGCTACCACCTATCATTACAGCATTAAAATGTAATCTTAGTATCATTTTTATGGAAGCAATAAAATGAAGCAAACTCATTTCTGTGCCACAATGAAAAAGAATTACATCAAACAAGCCTCGTTTTTAGAGTCAAAAGAAAGATCCTACAACAGAGGGAGAAGCTAACTAAAACTGAGTAAGGTCCTGCAACAATTTATAGAAAATGGCGGACCAGAACGATAGCAACGCAATATTCTATTTGACCCTGGTTATATTATTCGTATGCAGCATTTGCATATGGTGGTTCTCGGGCTTCAACCACGAGGTGGAAAAATTCAAATTGATTCTGATTGCGTTTCTGGCAGTCGTTCTGATTCACGCCATCGTCTTCACGCCCCTCAGGTTCGCCATATTGGCACTTGATGCTGCTGTTTGGCCACCTACTCAAGATGTCGTGGTCCGCGATCCAAGTGTCAAGGCTGAGACGTTAGTGGAAAGCCTTAGATTCCGGCTTCAAATTCTGCGCAGTGAGCTGCTGATCACGGAGAGTCATCGCAATGAGGAACTGAACCTGAAGTACCACCTGATCACCCAGGAACTCAAGCGAATGTGTCTTCTGTTTGTGATAATGTTGGCCATGAACGTGGAGCAGGCTGAAGAACAGTGGGTATATTTTAACACTGCCAACATGCGGTCCCTTTTCGAGTATAATCACACCTCGACCTTGGGTCTTTCCAATGTGATCGTCCTGCCGAGTGTATATGTCTTCATCGAACTTTCGCTAATCAATCCCTTCACGGACACAGGGGACATAAGCGGTGGCATTCCGTGGGAACATGCGGAGGCGACTAGGTTGCTGGGAGTGGTGAGACTGAGGCAAGTAAGGAACAGGAACCTGAAGGGGGGATTGAAGGAACCCGTCTTTGACAACAGGGACTATTCGGAAGGCTGGACATTGCCGTACGTTAGGGAAATGTACACGGACAAGTTCTGGCAGATCTACCAGCCGTGGGTGGCTCGTGTTCCCGATATTCAGAATCGTATTATCCTAAGCACCAGCCACAAAGGCGGCTTCATATCCTATCCCGAAATTACGGGCTACGAGAACCTCCTCTGCGACACCCGCGCCAAAAGCATGATGGTGCTGAATTACCTAAGGGACAAAAAGTGGCTGGACTTGAATACCTCAGCGCTGTTTATGGACTTCACTCTGTATAACGCGGATGCGAACCTCTTCAGTGTCTTCACACTGTGGGTGGAGCAGTATCCGTTTGGGGGAATCCAAACGCACGTGAAGATCAGGAGCTCCACGTTTCTGAAGCGCGTGAATGATGTCTCGTGTGTTGCAGTGGTGGCTCTGTACCTTTTCGTCATCGCCTGGTTGCTATTTGCCAAGGCCTTTTGGGTCAAGGTGTGGTACGAGCCCAAACAGCTGAAGGATCCGTGGATGCTAGTAGATGCCTTGATCCTGATACTTTGTACGGTGTCGGTGGTGATCCGTGGATATCGGGATAACTTGGTCCAAGCAATGATCAGACGAGTGGAAATTTCTGTGATGGTCGAGTTTATCAACTTCACCGAGCCGGCAACGGTGACCTACCTGTGCAGTATACTAGAAGGCTTTTCTATGGCGCTGGTCACGATGCGTCTCTGGAAGGCAATGCAGTTTTCCAGCACCTTCCGCCTCTTCACGACTACTCTATATCTGGCCCGGTATGCGCTTTCATGGACGATCATGGTGACAATGGTTTTTCTATTTGGCATTGGCATTGCAGCGATCACCATGAATGGCAATAACGCCATTCAGTTTAGCACTATAATGAAGGGAATCATTTCCCTCACCTGCTTCGCCTTTGGCTTTAGCAGCCATGTCGCGCCAAGGGATCTCTTCTACGGCGGAAAGTGGATTGGAATTGTGTTTTACGGTATTCTGGCCTTTGTGGTGAAGATGTTGCTCATCAACGTAATTGTATCCATGCTGGAGAATCAGATGGCACTAGTTAAGGCGCTAAGAGACAAGAAGCAAAAGAGTCATTTGACATACTTTCAGTTCCTTCGCGTAGAGTACGCGTACGTAATTAACTTTTTCCATAAAATTTTCGGGTTGAAACGGAAATATTTGTCAAAGGACCACACTGTTGCCGAGAATATTCAGCGTGAATTAAAACAACGTGAACATAAACAGAAAGTTGGAAAGAAGCACGAAGAAGCCCCTAGAAATAAAGACGACAGTCTAATGCAACTTAGATATAGGGAGCGAATTGAGAAATCGATGACTGTGATGGCCATTCTGCAAACCCAGTTGGAGTTGGTCGAGCGGTTGATGTTCGGAGACGACGAAGGCCATCTACCACCTCTCAAGAAAGACGAGAATCCTCGCCCATCTGGCCTCAGTCATTAAAGCGAAAATAAATAAAAACAAAAAATAATGAATATAAATAACTAATATATAATTAATCTGTAAAAAGCATGCGAGGTTTTTTACGACAAAGTAAATGTTCTGAAAAGGTTTCTTTATGCTGCTAGCAACATTTGTTTTTATTTCTGAACATTGCAATGACAATGCATTGTCTTCTTTCTTTCGCCCTGTTTAAATTAAGTTTTTTTTTAGATTTGAGAATAATAAACAAACTGGATAAGCCATATTCATATTTCTGGCTTTACGGAATTTATTTCAATCAATTTCAGATCTTAAAATATTTGCTATAATTTAAAGTAAATTATAAAATAAGTAATTAAATAGTTTGCTCTGCTATATTTGACTCAGAATTCCTTCCTAAAAGGATGCTTCCATGATAATCTCTTAAAGTCCTTTTCCCTTGAAATATTATGCCCATCATAAGAGTAAATACTTTATTGGTTTGGGTGCTCTTTTTGTTTATGTCATGGCTAAATAATTATGCGCAAACAGGCAAAACTTTAGACTTGAAAAGGCTTTTAAGGCAATTTGGCGCTCGCTTTGTTCGACTTGTTTGCCATCCCAGCATCCTGGCTGCGCTCCAAGTCGCCGAACTAAATGACTTGGCGAGGGGGGATGCACACCCCTTACTATTTTATCCTTCCCGATGCGATGCCAATTCACTATTGTTATGAAGTAGGCAAATAAAAATTTAATACGGCATGCTTTTAGGCCGGGTCCAACTGCAAACTATTCCCAGCGAAATCCGAGCTAAATGCTAACGCTTAAATGGACTTACAAACATTTTCAAACCGATCTCCCAAGCTAAACAATTGCTGGTGAAACGCTGTCGAAACTTTTGTGCCGTTTCTCCGTCAGACGAACAGACAGCCAGTCTGGCAAGTGTTTTTCTATATATTTTTTGCGGTACTTATGTCACTCGGGGGGACTGGAAAACTTTTATAATTATTAGCAACAAATGAGCAGTGACAGAGCGCTTGTGCCGTGACTGCAACTTTGCAGGTTTCTAGCTTTTTATTTCCACCGCCCAGACGGCAGAAATCACAAATGATCCCCGCCCTCAATTTAAAAGTTTTAACAACCTGACTGTTTCTGGATTTTACTCGGCTGGCTTAGGTGAGGTGGGTTTGGGTGCTGAGTGTGTGCTACCTGAAGACAAACGGTAAAAGAAAGAGTGGCCAACTCAGGAGCCATGTGGACTGGCTTTCGGTGCGTGTGTGTATGTGGGAGTGAGCTGCCCCAAAAGTTTCAGATTTTTTATCTTTTTGTATGCGACACAATCAGCATTTAAAAGTATGCATTACTTTTTGCCCGCCGGACAGGGCTGCTGGCATTCGGCAGTTGCCTGTTATGACGCAGACTCTGCGGAAAACTATTCTCGAAAGCAGTTTTCAGTGTTCTTTGAGGCATTAATTTATAGATCAGTCCATCCACATATTCCACTCGTTTGGGGAGAATTTAGATTCAGAAAGTTGTACTTTTGTGCAGGTCATCGCGAAACGAAAGAAATTGTTCTATACAATTTTTAATGTATTTATAGTTATTAATTTTATTTTTATACCCTTGCAGGGTATTATAATTTCAGTCAGAAGTTTGCAACGCAGTGAAGGAGACCTTTCCAACCCTGTAAAGTATATATATTTTTGATCAGCATCAACAGCCGAGTCGATCTAGCCATGTCCGTCTGTCCGTTTCTACGCAAACTAGTCCCTCAGTTTTAAAGCTATCTAAATGAAACTTTGCATATAGTCTTTTATATATTCTCACTGTTATATATGTCGGAACGGGCCGGATCGGACCACTATATCATATAGCTGCCATACAAATGTTCGATAAATTTTTAGGAAAAAAATTATAACTTGGCTGTTTTTCAAAATTTTTGCATTATTTTTGGGATATGGCCATTTTATATTATTCCAGAGTTTTGGTAAAAATTTAATGAAAATCGGACGACTATATCTTATAGCTGCCATAGGAACGATCGGAAAATGAATAGGAAAAAAATTATAACTTCGTTGTTTTTCAACATATTCTTATCTTCTTTTATTATTTCAGAATTTTGGTAAAAATTTTATGAAAATCGGACAACTATATCATACAGCTGCCATATAAACGATCGGTAAATGTAGAGAAAATGTTAAGCTGGGAATGTAAAACTGTAACTGTCAAACTGTAAACATAATAAGTATAGGTAAAATGTTATGAAACTCTGTTTAGTGTCTCTTTTCGGCATTATAATTTATAATATAAATATGAAAACCAATCTGCAAGGGTATACAATCTTCGGCATGCCGAAGTTAGCTTCCTTTCTTGTTTTATTTATTACTTTTTTGTTTAATTTTATAAAATGACTAGTATATCTAAGCGTTTAAGCATCTGAATATAAATATGTTAAGAAAAATCTATATTTTGAAACAACGATATTACAGTAAGTTTTATAAAGTTATCAGATTTGGAGAACAATTATAACCAAAATTCTGAAATAATAAAAATTTCCATATCTCAGAGTAGATGAAAATATGTAGTTACAATTGTTTTTAAAAGAAAGCTTTGAGTAAATGAAAATAAGTTGACAACTGGCAAAGTAATAATTTGTTTCAAAATATTTTCCGATCGTTCTTATGACGACTATATGTAGATATATATGTAGATATATGCCTATGAATAAATAATATTTTTCAGATAGTATATTATTTAGATAGCTTAAAAACTGAAAGCCAAGTTCGCATAGAAACGGAATGACAGATCGACTCGGCTGTTGATGCTGATCAAAAATATATAGTACACTTTATAGGGGCGGAAATTAATTCTTTACTGCGTTGCATAATTCTGACTACAATAATATAATATTACAACTATTCATAAGAATTTGTTCGAGAAACTGAATACGATATTAAGAATCTTGACTAGGATTTGCCTAGCGATAAAAGTAACCAAACTTATTAGGTGGCTACCATGTTTATAGTATACAAAATATGTATAAATTCTTAAAGTCTTGAAAACATAATAGGTCCTGTTTATCCTGCTTATATTTGGATAAATAGGGATGCCAAAACTGTACAATTAAAGTATTCATATTTTCATATTTATTATTTATGCCGATCAGGCCTTTTCCTTATCGTCTTTGTTTTTTAAATATTAGTTAAGCAATCTCCTATGTCTTGAAACGTTTTGAATTAAAAGTAATCTTACAGATTACCAACCGTGAACCCTTTCGCAAAAAAAAAGATTGGGAAATACTTACAAATTGATAAAAAGAGTGTTTTATTCAGTTAAATCAGCAACTTGTCGACCGCCCTTTAAGAATACCCCACAAACATTTTCCCGGCCGAATTTGTTCGAGTTCTCTTTAGGAATCCCTCAGTAAGCCAAACTCTCTTTAGGTCAGAAAATTCTCTCTGGAAGAGAAACTGCTGAATGGAAGTCGGAGTAGAAAGCGCTCTCTCCCATCCGACTTCGTCATGGCAGGATTTTGGGTTAAAGTCTCCGCGGAGATACGAGTGGCCGTGTGTGAGCTAGCTATCTCTGCCGACAGGACTCGTGGCAGGATTTAATTCATAACTCGAGTGCCGTGTCCTCGGTGTACAGCCAAGGTTAAGTGCAGCTGCAGCGCCAAACACGTCACTCCTCGAGTCCTGAATTCCTGAATCCTTCGAAGGAGTGTGCGTGTGTGAGTGTGGGAGTGTGGGAGTTCTCACCGCGGCTGGGGATTCGTCTTTTTCTTTATTTTATTTTTATGTTTGCCGCTACTTGAGCACGAACACCCCCACCCAAAAACCAGCAAAGATATTCCTTCATTTCCCAAATTCGAGCGAAGGAGGAGCAGGAGTTTCCATAAACAATTGCCAGGAAATACAACACATCTACTTTGTCTTTAATCCGTGATGAAAAAAGAGAGCCCTTTTGATTGAAATTCTCTCCTGGCTACCCAGCAAAAAAACAACAACCATTTAGTAAATGACATTGACTCCAAAAAAAGCAAAAGACCACCGAACCGACATAATGTCACGACCAAACAAAAAAGTATACAAAAAATGATTTGCATAAAACTTTGCTGGGAAAATTTTAAAGCCACGCTGACCTTTGAGCTATCATTTTTTAAGCCGCAAAAACCCAAACCATTTTAATTTACGCGACACGTTTCCAGCGCCTACACCTTTTTGCGAGCAATGTCTAAGGAGGGTGGACCACAGCCATAAACAAACGATGGCCAAAAGCAATGCAAGAAATATTGGGGCAATCAAAAATGCAAATGTCACTACGTGAATTGTTAAATCGCAGGACAAATCCTTCCTTTGAGACTGCCCGGGGGCGGGAGGGGTCAATAAATTTGCCTGCAATTCCGGTCCACATTAATTCAAACATATACATATATTTTCCGCCGTATTTATAGCAAAAAGTTAATTGCCAGCCCGTGCTCTCTATTAATCATATTCCATAATTTGTTTAGCCTAATTAGCCGTATAGATAGGCGGAGGCAGGTTTTGGAGGGATTCCCCTCCCCATTGTTCCTTGGCTTCTGGCAGCATTTGGCCAAGGATAGGCCTGGGTCCGGAATCATTAGCCAGGGCGCCGGAGAGTTTCCAAGATTTTAGTAGGCAGCAAATCGAGGGTGGGCTGAACAGATTGGATTTCAACGGAAGCCCCATTAAATTATGTACATATAATTACCATCAATATTTAGTTTATTTAATCACAGTCTTCCGAAATTGTTGTATTCACATTAAGGTAACTTGGAAAGCATTAAAAATCATTTTTAAACTTGTGTTATTAAAAACGAGAGTTTTGTTGTACTAAAAACCAATTTACTCACAGAAAATTAATACAAAAAAATGTTTACTGAATTGTGCGTAAAAAAACCTTTATGACTTTTATGATTTAAATATGTTTTTATAGTTTCTCAAATACTTGTTACTACTAAATTATGAAAAATGTATTAAATAATAAACCCAGCGATAAAGAATAAACCCAGAACTCTGCTTGCACATTGTTAACCCGGGTAATCCTTTCTCATAATCAAATTAAATGAAAAACAAGAAAATAATCTTAGCAAACATGCCATGGCTCGTGTAGTCGTGTTTCGGAGCATCCTGCATCAGATTTCGTGTTGCAGCCAAGTCAAACATTAAGCGAAATGTCGCCGGGCCATTATTCAGCCATTTTGCGCCTTGTCGGCAAACAAAATTAACAGCCAGCGGAAAACATCTACCTTCAAACAAACGGCAGAAGGGACTGGAAGGAGCATAAACAAGTCATAAAGTTTTGTAACTAGGCCCTCTTTCTTTTTGAATTTTCCGAATCTGGACCTAGAGAGCAGTACTAACTGCATTTTCGGGCTGTCTTTGACATTTTATATGCTCTTTCCTGAGGATTTATTATTACTTTATTTAAAAAATACTTTTTTTTGAGCTACTAAATACAAAATAAATTATAAATGTTTAATTTTTTATTGAAATCGATCAAAACTCTTTAGCATAGTACATTTTATATGTTTATATGTTCTTTAGCTAGGTCGCTATATTCGAAACTAAAGTTACGTTTTTAAAGTTCTTTATTAAAATGGTAAATGATTGAAAATAAAAATTGGCACTATTTGTATGTAAAAAATTATATTTGATATTTGTGGTGACTTTGGCGTGCTCTGAATTATCACTAATTTACGAAAATATTGGATTATACAGCTTTTAATGTTATATATTGCTATAAAAACATTAACCAAAAGCGTTAATATATGTTAAATTATTATAACATTTGTATAAGTGCTATTTAAAATAAATTCAACAAAATATTAAGCCAGATTCTGCCTACAAAATAAGTTCAAAATGGATCTAAATTAATATTATATCATATAGAATCAGGCACAACGGTTATTTCTCCTTTTGAAAAAGCTCCCATAGCAGTGCATTTTATAAAGGGTATCTGAATATTTGTTTCCAGCCTCAAGACACATTTTTTACATCCTTCCCCGACATGCGCGGGCTTTTTTAATGCAAAACTCGTGTAGAGTCGGGAGAATTTTCGTCCTGGCGCTCCCGAATTTCCACAGCTGTGCACTGTTTTGCTTGTTTTTGCCATTAACAGCAATTACAAAATGGCAAACAAAAACGTAACCAACAAAAAATAAAGGGCGCGGACGCTGGGCAAGGGCGAACTTTTAATTATTTAGACGGGCGAACCCAAAAGTCGCGTTCCCACTTTTATACATTTTACATTTCGCTTTAGTTTTTCCTTTTGTCAGATGCAGTTGCAGATTTTTCGTTCGGGGCGTGACGTTCACCTGGCAGGTAACTTAATTATGCAACGCATTTGCCACCTCCTGGAACTCTCGGTTTTTGTTATCGCAATTTGTAACTAATCAAATTAAAGGCCAGCCTTTGGCAACACAAAAATAAAAAGGAAAGGAAAGTAAAGCGCCAACGCGCAAATCCTTGAGAATATGAGGCTTTCCAACCCTGTGGCAGGCGATAACATATGCCGGGGATTTTTTCGGTTCTTCCTTTGGCTTCTGGCAGCTGCCGAGGCGCTTCCATCTTCTATCTAAACGCGCGAACGCAAAAATGGCCATTTAAATTGTGCATCAATGCATGAAATGCGCCATGAAAGCGTTTTAGATAAGCGGAAACGCGAAACTAACAAATAACCACGGGCCCAAGGAGCAAAATTGGATTGTTGCACTGCGAGAAACACAGTTGCCACATGGTCTTCGATGTATGAGTAATAGTAAAAGTTAAGAGTAATTTTTGGAAGCCTACAATATTTTTTCAAGTGACACGTGTTTAAAGTATGTATGTGCTTTGAATTAGAGAATTGAAAAAAATTTCTCTTAGTGTACTAACAGTGTTAAAGGAGAAGAGCTTTGTCAGTTCAGTTGGTAATCAGTCGTAGTGAGTTTTATTCAAAAAGGATGATGTGGCTTTAAAGCTTTACAGAACCAGAGGCGAAGAGAAGGACAAAGGAGTGGCAATGGGTGCTGCGAACGGAGCCGCGGCGTACTTGGCAATCACGGGAGCAGCCAAAGGAGTGGCCACGGGAGCGATCACGGGGGCAGCTGCGATTCCATTGTAGTTCCTGGCGATCACCTGGCTGCTGGTGGCAGTCACCACAGGAGCAGGCGCGGCCACTACAGCTGCGGGAGCAGCATAAGCCAGGGGAGAACTGTAGGCAAGGGGAGCGGTGTAGGCCAGAGGAGCACCCAGAAGTCCTGGCTTGGCAGCAGCGCAGGCAACGAGAGCGAGGACAACGACGGCCTGTAAAGCAAAAAGGGTGATTAATTAAACTCCCTAAGGCTCCTCTCCTAAAGATCTTACGGATTTTAACATGCTGGCGTGATTGCTTGTTTGGCTTCTTTGGAAGGCTGGTAACGGTTTGATGTTCCACTGCCCCGGCTCGAGCTTATTTATACCCAAAATCCGTCTTCAGCTGTGACGCATTCAGTTCATTGAAATGCTCGATCGGTATACCGTTACCATTTGCACTTTACCATTATTTATGTGAATTCCCACTGCTGAATGTCGGGTAACTGACGATGG